>JAQJZH010000073.1:0-21474 GCA_028020825.1 Podargus strigoides | reverse complement strand
GGGGGGGGTATGTCTCTCAGCCCCTCCCCCCCTTTCAGAGGGGTTTTTTGGGGAGAAAAAGTCGAATTTTGAGGTTTTTTGGCATTTTTGGGGTTCACCGCTGCTCACCCAATGCAATAATTAAAGGAGGGTAATTAATTGGGGGGGATAGTTAATTGGGGGGGGGGGGGGGGGGCGATGTCTCTCAGCCCCTCCCCCTTTCAGAGGGGTTTTTTGGGGAGAAAAAGTCCAATTTTGAGGGTTTTTTCCGGCGCTTTCGGTGTTCACCTGCTGTTTAACCCAATGCAATAATTAAAGGAGGGTAATTAATTAATTGGGTGGGGGTGTAGTTAATTGGGTGGGGGCGATGTCTCTCAGCCCCTCCCCCCCTTTCAATAGGGTTTTTTGGGGAGAAAAAGTCGAATTTTGAGATTTTTTTTTGGCATTTTCGGGGTTCACCTCCTGCTCATCCAATGCAATAATTAAAGGGGATTAATTAATTGGGGGGGGTTAATTAATTAATTGGGGGGGGTAGTTAATTGGGGGGGGGGGGATGTGTGTCTCTCAGCCCCTCCCCCCCCTTTTAATGGTGTTTTTTTTGGGTGGAGAAGGTCAATTTTGGGGGGTTTTTTGGCATTTTTGGGGTTCACCTGCTGCTCATCCAATGCAATAATTAAAGGAGGGTAATTAATTAATTGGGGGGGGTAGTTAATTGGGGGGGGGGGGAGGGGTGTCTCTCAGCCCCTCCCCCCTCCCTTTCAGAGGGGTTTTTTGGGGAGAAAAACTCGAATTTTGAGGTTTTTTTCGGCGTTTTTGGGGTTCACTGCTGCTCAGCCAAATAAGATAATTAAAGGGGGAGTAATTAATTAATTGGGGAGGGGTTTAGTTAATTTGGGGGGGTGGTGGTGGTGTGTCTCTCAGCCCCTCCCCCCCTTTCAATAGGGTTTTTTGGGGAGAAAAAGTCCAATTTTGAGGGTTTTTTCCGGCGCTTTCGGTGTTCACCTCCTGCTCATCCAATGCAATAATTAAAGGGGGTTAATTAATTAATTGGGGGGGTAGTCAATTGGGGGGGGGGGGGGGGGGGGGGGATGTCTCTCAGCCCCTTTCCATAAGGTTTTTTGGGGAGAAAAAGTCCAATTCTGAGTTTTTTTTCCGGCGTTTTCGGGGTTCACCGCCCCTCACCCCACCCCCCCCAATTTCGGGGGGCTCCTTAGAAGGGGGGGGGGCGTGTCGGGGGGCTCCGGGGGGGCTCCCCCGCGGGGGGGCACCTCGATGAGGCGGGGTTTGTCGATGACGCGCGCCCCCCGGGGCCCCTTCTCCACGATGCCGATGATCCACGCCTGGTGCCCGGGGGCCCGGAGCTCGGCGCAGAACCGCGCCGCCTGCTCGCGGGGGAGGCACAGCAGGAGCCCCCCTGGGGGGAGAGGGGGGTCAGGGCACCCCCAAATTGGGGGGACCCCAAAATTGGGGGGTAGGGGGGGGGTTTGGGGGGGAAAATGGGGGTTTAGAGGGGAAAATAGGGGTTTGGGGATAGGATTAAGGGGTTTCAGGGGGGTTATTGTGCAGTATAGGAGGGGTTTTGGGGGTCCCCCCACTTTGGGGGGGTCAGGGCACCCCAAAAATGGGGGGGGACCCCGAAATTGGGGGGGGACCCGAAATTGAGGGGGGGAAAATGGGGGTTTTGGGGGGGGGAATGGGGGTTTGGAGAGGGGAAAAGAGGGGGCATTGTGAACTATGGGGGGGGGATTGGGGGGGTTTTGGGGGTCCCACCACTTTTGGGGGTGAGGGGACCCTGAAAATGGGGGGGACCCCGAAAATTGGGGGGTATGGGGGGGGAAAATGGGGATTTGGGGGGGGGGGGAAATGGGTTTTTTTTGGGGGGGGAAAATGGGGAATTGGGGAAGGAATAAGGGGGTATTGTGTCCTATGGGGGGGTTTGGGGGGTCCCCCCCACTTTTGGGGGTCAGGGGGACCCTAAAAATGCCGCCTGCTCGCGGGGGAGGCACAGCAGGAGCCCCCCTGGGGAGAGGGGGGGGTCAGGGCACCCCCAAATTGGGGGGACCCCGAAAATTGGGGGGTAGGGGGGGTTTGGGGGGAAAATGGGGGTTTGGAAGGGGAAAAATAGGGGTTTGGGGATAGGAATGGGGGTCTGGAGGGGGAAAATGGGGGGTATTGTGCACTATAGGGGGGGTTTTGGGGCTCCCCCCACTTTGGGGGGTCAGGGCACCCCGATAATGGGGGGACCCCGAAATTTAGGGGGGGGGTTAGGGGGGAAAAAATGGGGGTTTTGGGGAGAAAATGGGGGTTTGGTGGGGGAAAATAGGGGGTATTGTGTCCTATGGGGGGGGATTGGGGGGTTTTGGGGGGGCCCCCAGTTTTGGGGGGTCAGGGCACCCCGAAATTGGGGGGGGACCCCGAAATTGGGGGGGTTCAGGGGGGAAAATGGGGGTTTGGGGGGGGAAATGGGGGTTTGGAAGGGGGAAAATAGGGGGGTTAAGGGGGTATTGTGTCCTATGGGGGGGGTTTGGGGGGCCCCCAGTTTTGGGGGGGTCAGGGCACCCCGAAAATGGGGGGGACCCCGAAAATTGGGGGGGAACCCCAAAAATTGGGGGGAGTAGGGGGGTTTTGGGGGGGGAAATGGGGATTTGGGGAAGGAATAAGGGAGGGTATTGTGTACTATAGGGGAGTTTTGGGGGGGTCCCCCCTACTTTTTAGGGGTCCCCTCCACTTTTGGGGGGTCAGGGGACACCAAAAACGGGGGAGGACCCCGAAAATTGGGGGTGGGGTGAGGTTTGGGGGGGGAAAATGGGGGTTTGGAGGGGGAAAATAGGGGGTATTGTGCCCTATGGGGGGGGGGGTTGGGGGGTCCCCCCACTTTGGGGGGGTCAGGGGACCCCAAAAATGCCGCCTGCTCGCGGGGGAGGCACAGCAGGAGCCCCCTGGGGAGAGGGGGGGGGTCAGGGCACCCCCAAATTGGGGGGGGACCCCGAAATTGGGGGGTATAGGGGGGGGTTGGGGGGGACAATGGGGGTTTTGGGGAGAAAATGGGGTCTGGAGGGGGAAAATAGGGGGGGTTAAGGGGGTATTGTGCCCTATGGGGGGTTTGGGGGGGGCTCCCCCTAATTTTTAGGGGTCCCCTACACTTTTGGGGGGTGAGGGGACCCCGAAAATGGGGGAGGACCCCGAAAATTGGGGGGGGGTTAAGGGGGGGGGGGGAAATGGGGGGGTTTAGGAATGGGGGTCTGGAGGGGGAAAATAGGGGGTATTGTGCCCTATGGGGGGGGTTTGGGGGGTTTTGGGGGTCCCCCCCCCCTTTTGGGGGTGAGGGGACCCCGAAAATGGGGGAGGACCCCAAAAATTGGGGGGTTAAGGGGGGTTTGGGGGGGAAAATGGGGGTTTGGAGTGGGAAAATAGGGGGTATTGTGCCCTATGGGGGGGGGGGTTTGGGGGGTCCTCCCACTTTTGGGGGTCAGGGGACCCTAAAAATGCCGCCTGCTCGCGGGGGAGGCACAGCAGGAGCCCCCCTGGGGAGAGGGGGGGGTCAGGGCACCCCGAAATTATGGGGGACCCCGAAATTGGGGGGGGAACCCCGAAATTGGGGGGGTTTGGGGGGGAAAATGGGGATTTTGGGGGGGGGAAATGGGGGTCTGGAGGGGGAAAATAGGGGGTATTGTGTCCTATGGGGGGGGGGTTGGGGGGCCCCCACTTTTGGGGGTTCAGGGCACCCCGAAATCGGGGGGGACCCCGAAAATTGGGGGGGGTTGGGGGGGAAATGGGGGTTTTGGGGAGAAAATGGGGGTTTGGAGAGGGAAAATAGGGGGTATTGTGTCCTATGGTGGGGGGGTTTGGGGGGTCCTCCCACTTTTGGGGGGTCAGGGGACCCTGAAAATGCCGCCTGCTCGCGGGGAAGGCACAGCAGGAGCCCCCCTGGGGAGAGGGGGGGGTCAGGGCACCCCGAAATTGGGGGGGACCCCGAAATTGGGGGGACCCCAAAAATTGGGGGGTTAAGGGGGGTTTGGGGGGGAAAATGGGGGTTTGGAAGGGGGAAAATAGGGGGTATTGTGTCCTATGGGGGGGGTTTGGGGGGGTCCTCCCACTTTTGGGGGTGAGGGAACCCCGAAAATGGGGGGAACCCCAAAAATTGGAGGGTTAAGGGTGGTTTGGGGGTGGGAATAAGGGGGTTAAGGGGGGTGGGGGTGGGGGGGGGGTGGGGGGGGGGGTTGGGGGTGTCTCCCCCCCCTCATTTTTTGGGGTCCCCACCCATTTATTGGGCCCCCCCAATCCCAAGACCCCCTCCAGCATCTCAACCCCCACCCCTCAACCCCCCAAAACCCCTTGACTATGGCCGCCATCTTGGCCACCATCTTGGTTGATGATGGCCAACACCACCCAACCCCATCCCTTCCACTTTTGGGGGTCCCCCCTCATTTTTTAGGGTGCCCCCACCCATTTATTGGGGCCCCCCACCCCCAAGACCCCCTCCACCAGCTTGAACCCCCCCCCAACCCCCGTTAAGGACAGCCGCCATCTTGGCCGCCATCTTGGTTGACGATGGCCAACACTTTCTCACCCCCATCCCTTCAACTTTTGGGGTCCCCCCCTCATTTTTTGGGCCCCCCCCCTATTTATTGGGCCCCCCCCCAATCCCAAGACCCCCTCCAGCATCTCAACCCCCCCCCTCAACCCCCCAATACCCCTTGAGGACGGCTGCCATCTTGGCCACCATCTTGGTTGACGATGGCCAACACCTCCTACCCCCCATCCCTTCAACTTTTGAGGTCCCCCCCTCATTTTTTGGGGTCCCCACCCATTTATTGGGGTCCCCCCCATTCCCACAACCCCCTCCAGTAGCTCAAAACCCCCCCAACACCCCTTGACTACGGCCGCCATCTTGGCCACCATCTTGGTTGACGATGGCTGTCGTTTCCTCCCCTCTCCCCTTCCACTTTTGGGGTCCCCCCCTCATTTTTTGAGGTCCCCCTTTCAATTTTTGGGGTCCCCCCATCCCAAGACCCCCTCCAGCATCTCACACCCCCCCCCCCAACCCCCCAGTACCCCTCAAGGACAGCCGCCATCTTGGCCACCATCTTGGTTGACGATGGCCAACACCTCCTACCCCCCATCCCTTCCAGTTTTGGGGTGTCCCCCCTCATTTTTTGGGGTCCCCACCCATTTTTTGGGGTCCCCCCATTCCCACAACCCCCTCCAGTAGCTCAAAACCCCCCCAACACCCCTTGATTACGGCCGCCATCTTGGTTGACGATGGCCAACACCACCCAACCCCATCCCTTCAACTTTTGGGGTCCACCCTCATTTTTTGGGGTCCCCCTTTCAACTTTTGGGGTTCCCCCCCCCCCCCTCCTTACCCGAGGTCTCGGGGGCCGTGCCCTGCAGCAGCCCGAAGCGCCCCCCGCAGGCCTTGCTCACGGCGGCCATCTTGGCGATGACGGGCAGGTTGTGGATGACGAAGGCCACCTCCTGCCTCTGCTGCGCCGCCAGCGCCCGGGCGTGGCCCAGCACCCCGAAACCCGTCACGTCCGTGGCCGCGTGCGCCCCGAAAGCGCGCATCAGGCCGGCGGCTGGAGGGGGGTGGCATCGTCACGACGTCGTCACGACAGCGTCATCCCCCTCTCCCGTGCTCCAACCCCCCGCTTTCAGCGTCTTCCTCCTCAGTTTTGGGGTCCCCCCACCTATTTTTGGGGTCCCCCCTTACTTAGGGGGCCCCCTCTGCCATGGGAACCCCCCTCCAGTTTCATCCTGCCCAGTTTTGGGGTCTCCCCCATCTATTCTTGGGGTGTCCCCTCTATTTAGGGGACCCCCTACCATGGGAACCCCCCCCTCAGTTTCATCCTGCCCAGTTTTGGGGTCCCCCCACCTATTTTTGGGGTCCCCCCTTACTTAGGGGGCCTCCTCTGCCATGGGAACCCCCCCCAGCTTCATCCTGCCCAGTTTTGGGGTCCCCCCCCATTAAGGGGACCCCTCCCATTTCATCCTCTTTCTCCTCAGTTTTGGGGTCCCCCCACCTATTTTTGGGGTCCCCCCCTTACTTAGGGGGCCCCCTCTGCCATGGGAACCCCCTCCAGTTTCATCCTGCCCAGTTTTGGGGTCTCCCCCATCTATTCTTGGGGTGTCCCCTCTATTTAGGGGACCCCCCTGCCATGGGAACCCCCCCCCCCGTTTCATCCTGCCCAGTTTTGGGGTCTCCCCCATCTATTCTTGGGGTCCCCCCCTTACTTAGGGGGCCCCCTCTGCCATGGGAACCCCCCCCCAGTTTCATCCTGCCCAGTTTTGGGGTCCCCCCCCATTAAGGGGATCCATCTCACTTCATCCTCTTCCTCCTCAATTTTGGGGTCCCCCCCTATTTTTGGGGTGTCCCCTCTATTTAGGGGACCCCCCTGCCATGGGAACCCCCCCCCCAGTTTCATCCTGCCCAGTTTTGGGGTCCCCCCCCATTAAGGGGACCCCTCCCATTTCATCCTCTCTTCTTCTTCTCTTCTCCCCTCAACTTTGGGGTCCCCCCACCTTTTTTTGGGGTCCCCCCCTTACTTAGGGGTCCTCCTCTGCCATGGGAACCCCCCCCAGTTTCATCCTGCCCAGTTTCGGGGTCCCCCCCATTAAGGGGACCCCTCCCATTTCATCCTCTTTCTCCTCAATTTTGGGGTCCCCCCACCTATTTTTGGGGTCCCCCCCTTACTTAGGGTGCCCCCCTGCCATGGGAAACCCCCCCCAGTTTCATCCTGCCCAGTTTTGGGGTCCTCCCCCATTAAGGAGACCCCTCCCATTTCATCCTCTTTCTCCTCAATTTTGGGGTCCCCCCCTATTTTTGGGGTCCCCCCCTTACTTAGGGGGCCCCCCCTGCTATGGGACACCCCCCCCCCCCCAGTTTCATCCTGCCCAGTTTTGGGGTCCCCCCCCATTAAGGGGATCCCCCAAGGATGAGGAGAGACACAGGACCCCCCCCCCCCCAATGTCATCCTGCCCAGTTTTGGGGTCTCCCCCACATATTTTTGGGGGGTCCCCCCCATTTAGGGGACCCCCACCAGCTTGGGGACCCCCCGAGAATGAGGACCCCCCCCTTAATCTTGGGGACCCCCCCTAGGTTTTGGGAACCCCCCCAGTTTTAGGACCCCCCCCTCAACCTTGGGGGCCTCCCCATAACCTTGAGGAGACCCCCCCCGAGTTTTGGGGACCCTCTCCAGGTTTTGGGGACCCCCCTGAGTTTTGGGGACCCCCCCAGTTTTAGGATCCCACTCAACCTTGAGAACCCCCCTGAGTTTCGGGCCCGCCCCCCCAGGTTTTGGGGACCCCCACTGAGTTTTAGGGACCCCTCCCAGTTTTGGGGACTCTCCCCAGGTTTTGGGGGGCCCCCCTCAACCTTGAGGACCTTCCCATAACCTTGAGAACACCCCCCCCAGTTTTGGGGACCTCCCCTAGGTTTTAGGGACCCCTCCCGTGTTTTGGGGACCACCCCCAGTTTTAGGATCCCCCTCAACCTTGAGGACCCCTCCCTGGGATTTGGGGACCCCCCCAGGTTTTGGGCCCCCCCCCCCGAGTTTTGGGGACCACCCTAAGTTTTGGGGACCCCCTTCAACCTTGAGGACCCCCCCTTAATCTTGGGGATCCTCCCAGGTTTTGAGGACACCCCCCCCGGGTTTTGGGGACCCCCACAGTTTTAGAACTCCCCTCAACCTTGAGGACCCCCCCCAAGGTTTTGGGGACCCCCCTGAGTTTTGGGGAAAACCCCCAGGTTTTGGTGACCCCCCCCCCCCCCCCCCCCCCCCCCCCCCCCCCCCCCCCCCCTCCCCCCGGGTTTTGAGGACCCCCCCCCTGGGTTTGGGGTCCCCCCCCCACGTTTTGGGGACCCCCCCAGGTTTTGGTGACCCCCCCTGGGTTTGGGGACCCCCCTGAATTTTTGGGGACCCCCCCCTTAGTTTTGAGGACCCCCCCCCCGGTATTTGGGGACCCCCCCGGGTTTTGGGGACCCCCCCCAGGTTTTGGTGACCCCCCTGAGTTTTGGCAACCCCCCCGGTTCTGGGGACCCCCCCCAGGGTTTTGAGGACCCCCCCAGGTTTTGGTGACCCCCTCCCAGGTTTTGGGGCCCCCCCAGGGTTTTGGTGACCCCCCCTTAGTTTTGGGGACCCCCCTGAGTTTTGAGGACCCCCCCCACGTTTTGGGGCCCCCCCAGGGCTTTGGTGACCCCCTCCCAGGTTTTGGGGACCCCCCTTAGTTTTGAGGACCCCCCCAGGATTTAGGGACCCCCCCCGAGTTTTGGGGACCCCCCCTGAGTTTTGGGGCGCCCCTCACCGGTGCGGTTGAGCGTGGCCATGCTGACCACGGCCTCCTGGTACGCCGCCTCCACCTCCTCCCGCGTCACCACCAGCTTGATCTTGTTCCAGCGCTCGGGCTGGGGGACACGGGGAGGGGACATTGGGGGGGACCCCCTGGGGGGACATCGGGGGGACCCCCCATGGGGGGGCTCTGTACCCATAGGGACAGCTGGGGGGGGGGGTTTGGGGACATCTGGGGGGGATTTGGGGACATCTGGGGACCCCCATGATGGCTCTTGGTCACTTTGGGGACATCTAGGGGGACTTTGGGGTCCCCCATGGTGGCTCTTGGTCACCTTGGGGACACCTGGGGGGGTTCTGGGTACCCCCATGATGGCTCTTGGTCACCTTGGGGACATCTGGGGGGCTTTAGGGACATCTGGGGGGGGCTTTAGGGACCCCCATGGTGGCTCTTGGTCACCTTGGGGACATCTGGGGGGGCTTTAGGGACCCCCATGGTGGCTCTTGGTCACTTTGGGGACACCTGGGCGGGGCTTTGGGGACATCTAGGGGAACTTTGGGGTCCCCCACAATGGTTCTTGGTCACTTTGGGGACACTAGTGGGCCTTGGTGACATCTGGGGGAGCTTTGGGGACCCCCATGGTGGCTCTTGGTCACTTTGGGGACATCTGGGGGGGCCCTGGGGACATCTCAGGGGCTTTGGGGTCCCCCACAATGGGTCTTGGTCCCTCTGGGGACACTAGTGGGCCTTGGGGACATCTGGGGGAGTTTTGGGGACCCCCATGATGGCTCTTGGTCACCTTGGGGACACCTGGGGGGGCTTTGGTGACATCTGGGGGGGCTCTGGGGACATCTCAGGGGCTTTGGGGACCCCCATGATAGCTCTTGGTCACCTTGGGGACATCTGGGGGGTCTTTGGTGACATCTAGGTGGTCTTAAGGGTCCCTCATGGTGGCTCTTGGTCACTTTGGTGACACCTGGGGGGGTTCTGGGGACATCTGGGGAGGTTCTGGGGACCCCCACAATGGCTCTTGGTTCCTTTGGGGACATCTGGGGGGTCTTTGGTGACATCTAGGTGGGTTTTGGGGTCCCTCATGGTGGCTCTCGGTCCCTTTGGTGACACCTGGGGGGGCTCTGGGGACCCCCATGGTGGCTCTTGGTCACCTTGGGGACATCTAAGTGGTCTTTGGGGTCCCTCATGGTGCCTCTTGGTCACCTTGGTGCCACCAGGAGCACTTTTGGTCCCACTCTGAGGTCCCTTGGGGCCACTGGGGTCCCTCCTGTCCCCTTGGGGCCCCCCCCAATGTCCCCTCCCAGTGTCCCCCCCCAGTGTCCCCCCCCCCAATGTCCCCACTCACGTTCTCCAGCCACTGGTGGGCGCTCACGGCCACGTGTGTCCCCAAGGGCTTGGTGAGCACCAGGACGTCCCCGGGGACGGCGCTGTCCGGCCTGGCCGAGGACAAGGTGACAATGACCACGAGCTCTTAACCCCTCCCCCCCTCATTAAGCCCCTCCCCCCTCATTTACATACATGATGAACTCATTGGGCTGGCACACGACGGTGGCCACGCCCCCCACGATCACCCAGGGGTTCAGCACCGTGTGGCCCCCGGTCACCGAGGTGCCACCGTCCTCGGCCGCGTCGCGGAAGCCCCGGATGATCAGGGGCATCACCTTGTCACGCTCCTGGGACGGGGACGGGTGTCACCGGCGGGGGGTGGCACCGGGGTGGCCCCAGGGTGGCCCTGAGGTGGCCCCAAAGTGTCCTCAAGATGGTCCCAAGGTGTCCCCAGGGTGGCCCCAAGGTGCCCCTGAGGTGGCCCCAAAGTGTCCCCAGGGTGGCCCCAAGAACATCCCAAAGTTCCCCCAATGTGTCCCCAAGGTTCTCCCAAGGAATCCCCAAGGTGTCCCCAAGATGGTCCCAAGGTGTCCCCAGGGTGGCCCCAAGGTGTCCCTGAGGTGGCCCCAAAGTGTCCCCAGGGTGGCCCCAAGAACATCCCAAAGTTCCCCCAATGTGTCCCCAAGGTTCTCCCAAGGAATCCCCAAGGTGTCCCCAAGATGGTCCCAAGGTGGCCCCAAGGTGTCCCTGAGGTGGCCCCAGTGTCCCCAAAGTTCCCCCAAGGTGGCCCCAGGGTGTCCCTGAGGTGGCCCCAAGGTTCCCCCAAGTTGTCCCCAAATTGTCCCCAAAGAACCCCCAAAGTGGCCCCAGGGAGTCCCTGAAGTTCCCCCAAAGTGGCCCCAAGGTTTCCCCAAGGAGTCCCCAAAAAGGTCCCAAGGTGTCCCCAGGGTGGCCCCAAGGAGTTCCTGAGAAGTCCCCAAGGTGGCCCCAAATTGTCCCCAAAGAACCCCCAAGGTTTCCCTAGGATGTTCCCTATTTCCCCAAGGAACCCTCAAAATGTCCCCAAGGTGTCCCCAGGGTGTCCCCAAAGCATCCCCAGGGTGTCCCCAGTTCCTCCAGGGTGTCCCCAATGTCCCCAGGGTGTCCCCAGATGTCCCCAAGGTTTCCCCAAGATGTCCCCAATTTCCCCAAGGTGTCCCCAGGGTGTCCCCAATGTCCCCAAAGCATCCCCAGGGTGTCCCCAATTCCCCCAGGGTGTCCCCAATTTCCCCAGGGTGTCCCCAAGGTGTCCCCAGGGTGTCCCCAATGTCCCCAGGTGTCCCCAATTTCCCCAAGGTTTCCCCAGGGTGTCCCCAATGTGTCCCCAGGGTGTCCCCAATTTCCTCAAGGTGTTCCCAATTTCCCCAGGGTGTCCCCAATGTCCCCAAGGTTTCCCCAGAGTGTCCCCAATGTCCCCAAAGCGTCCCCAGGGAGCCCCCAATGTCCCCAAGGTGTCCCCAGGATGTCCCCAATTTCCCCAAGGTGTCCCCAATGCATCGCCAGGGTGTCCCAAATATCCCCAGGTGTCCCCAGGATGTCCCCAATTTCCCCAAGGTGTCCCCAATGCGTCCCCAGGGTGTCCCAAATGTCCCCAGGTGTCCCCAGGGTGTCCCCAAGGTTTCCCCGGGGTATCCCCAGGGTGTCCCCAATTTCCCCAGGGTGTCCCCAGGGTGTCCCCAGATGTCCCCAGGTGCCACCTCCTCGGTCATGCGCTGGCTCACGCTCAGCAGCATGAGCATGTTGTCACACTCGGTGATGCCCATGGCGTAGAGGTCGCTCAGGACGTTGGCGCAGGCGATGCGGCCCTGGGGGGCCCAAAAGGGGGTCAGGGGGGGGACACACAGGGGGGGGTCTGGGGGCCTGGAGGGGGTCTGGGGGGGATTTGGGGGTCCTGGAGGGGGTCTGGGGGGGATTTGGGGGTCCTGGGGGGGATTTGGGGGTCCTGGGGGGGATTTGGGGGGGATTTGGGGTCCCCAGGGGGTGATTTGGGGGTTCCAGTGTGGATTTGAGGGTTCCACGGGGTAATCTGAGGGTCCCCCAGGGGCAATTTGGGGGTCCCCAGGGGTGATCTGGGGTCCCCAGGGTGATTTGGGGGTTCCCAGGGCTAATTTGGGGTCCCTAAGGGGTCCCCAGAGGGGTTTTGGGGGGTCCCAGGGTGGATTTGGGGTCCCTGGATGGGGATTTGGGGGTCCCTGGATGGGGATTTGGGGGGTTCCTGAAGGAGGTTTAGGAGTTCCCAAAGGGGTTTGGGGGTTCCCAGGGGTGATTTGGGGGTCCCCAGTGGGGTTTGGGGTCCCTGGAGGGATTTGGGGTCCCCCAGGGGGTGATTTGGGAGTTCCAAGGTGGATTTGGGGGTTCCAGGGAGTAATCTAAGGGTCCCCCAGGGGTGATTTGGGGGGTCCCAGGGTGATTTGGGGGTCCCAGGTGTGATTTGGGGGTTCCCAGAGGGGATTTGGGGTCCCTGGATGGGGTTTTGGGGGTTCCTGAAGGAGGTTTAGGGGTTCCCAAAGGGGTTTGGGGGTTCCCAGGGGGGATTTGGGGGTCCCCAGGGGGGATTTGGGGGTCCCAGAAGGGGTTTGGGGGTTCCAGGGGGTGATTTGGGGGTCCCTGGGGTGATTTGGGGGTCCCCAGGGGGTGATTTGGGGGTCCCCAGTGGGGTTTGGGGTCCCTGGATGGGGTTTTGGGGGTTCCTCAAGGAGGTTTAGGGGTTCCCAAAGGGGTTTGGGGGTTCCCAGGGGGGATTTGGGGTCCCCAGGGGGTGATTTGGGGTCCCTGGGGGTGATTTGGGGTTCCCCAGGCTGATTTGGGGGTCCCCAGGGGTGATCTGGGGTCCCCAGGAGGTGATTTGGGGGTTCCCAGAAGAGATTTGGGGGTCCCCAAGGGATTCCCGGGGGGGGATTTGGGATCCCCCCGGGGGTTCCCAGGGGTGATTTGGGGGTCCCAGGCTGATTTGGGGGTCCCCAGGGGTGATTTGGGGGTTCCCCGGGGTGATTTGGGGGTCCCCAGGGGTGATTTGGGGGTTCCCCGGGGTGATTTGGGGGTTCCCAGAGGCGTTTAGGGGGTCCCCCAGATGTGTTGGGGTCCCCCCAGGTGATTTGGGGGTCCCCAGTGGGGTTTGGGGTCCCTGGATGGGGTGTTGAGGTCCCCCCAGGGGTGATTTGGGGGTTCCCAGAGGAGATTTGGGGGTTCCAGGGGTGGAATTCGGGGTCCCCCCGGTACCATCATGTAGGGGGTCGTCCACGAGGGGGTAGAAGAAGTCCGTGGTCTGCACCAGGGAGAGGCCCCCGTGGCGCAGGGGAACGACGCAGGAGTCCAGGCCGATCCCTGGGGGCGGGGGGGGGGGGGGGGACCGGAAATGGAGGGGGGGACCGGAAATGGGGGGACCGGAAATGGAGGGGGACCGGAAGTAACCGGGGAAGCCCCGCCCCCCCCTTGGGCCTCCTCCCCGCCCCGCCGCCCTTTGCTCCCCCCCCCCCCCCCGCGCCTCTCGCCCTTTGCCCCCACCCCCCCTTCCCCATCCCCCTCCGCTCCCAGTTCTTCCCCTCCCCCTCCCAGTTCCCCCCCTCCCCTCCCAGTTCCCCCCCCATTCCCAGTTCCCCCTCTTCCTTTCCCAGTTCCCCCCTCCCATTCCCAGTTCCCCCCCCCATTCCCAGTTCCCCCCATTCCCAGTTCGCCCCCTCCCCCTCCCAGTTCCCTCCTCCCATTCCCAGTCCCCCCCATTCCCCCCGCCCCTCCCATTCCCCCCCATTCCCAGTTCCCACTCCCAGTTCCCCCCTCCCATTCCCAGTTCCCCCCATTCCCCGTTCCCCCCATTCCCACTTCCCCCCCCCCATTCCCAGTTCCCCCCATTCCCAGTTCCCCCCCCCACTCCCAGTTCCCCCCCCATTCCCTCACCCAAAGCCGGGGCCCCTCCGCTCTCCGCCGTTTCCCCCCCCGTCCCCGCCGCCGCCGCCGCCCGCCGGTTGCTGCAGGCCCAGTCCCGCCAGGAGCCCGAGCAGCGTCTCCTGCGGGACCTTGCAGCCTCAGCCCCGCAGCTCCCCGTAGGCCGTGAGGCGCCAGCCCGGGTCCAGGCCCAGCGCGGCGGGCGTGAAGGGCCGGGAAACACCGGGAGCGGCGGCGGGGGGACCGGGCAGCGCCGCCATCTTGGGCCGAACGCGGAGCGGAGGGGCGGGGCTCGCGCTTAAAAGGGACGCGGGGGGCGTCGAGGGGGCGGGGCCGCGCGTGATTGGCTGAGGAGGGAGAGGGGAGGCGGGGCTTGAAGGGGATTGGTGGAGGAGCGGGGAGGGGGCGGGGTTTGAATGGCGAGCGGGGATTGGTTGGTGGGGATGGGGGGGGAAAAGGCGGGAGGGCGCATGCGCGGCGCTGATTGGTCAGAGCGGCGAAGGGGGCGTGGCGAGTGGGAGGCGGCGCATGCGCGGTGGCGCGCTGGCCTCCAGCGGCGCCGCTCTAGCCCGACCCTCCCCGCTCTCGATGCTCCGCCCCGCTCCCGCGCTGGGCGGGGCCGCGGGCGGACCGGAAGCGGAAGTGCCGCGCCGTGCGGAAGTGACGCGCAATGCGGAAGTGCCGCGGCGGAGCCGGGCAGGTGCCACCATGGCAGCGGCGGGGGGAGGAGGAGGAGGGGGAGGGGGGCGAATCGGGGCCCTCCACAGGTGAGGGGGGGAAAAGGGGGGTGTGGGGGCGGCCCCGGGGGGGGTGGGGGGGGTGTAGGGTGGACTGGGGGGGCGGGGGGGGCCTATGGTGGGGGCTGGGGGGGGGCTCTAGGGCGGACTGGGGGGGATGGGGGGGGGCTGTAGGGCCCAATAATGGGGCTGGGGGGGCTCTAGGGCAGATTTGGGGGGCTGGGGGTGTCTATGGGGCTAACTTGGGGGGGCTGGGGGGGGCTATGGGGTTCAATAATTAGGCTGGAGGGGCTCTAGGGCACACTTGGGGGGCTGGGGGGGTTATAGGGCTGAATAATGGGGCTGGGGGGGGCTGTAGGATGAACTGGGGGGGCTAAAGGGCGGACATGGGGAGCTGGGGGGGGATATAGGGCGGACTTGGGGGGGCTGGGGGGGGGCTCTAGAGCTGAACAATGGGGCTGGGGGGGCTGTAGGGAGGGGCTGTGGGGGTCTGTCCGTGGCTCTGTCCGTGGGGGTCTGTCTGGGGGTCCTGTAAGGGGGTCTGTAGGGGGGTCTGTAGGGGGGTGTGCCCGTGGGGCTTTAAGGGGGGCTGTGGGGGTCTGTCTGTCTGTGTGGGTCTGTCTGGGGGGCTGGAGGGGTCTGTGGGGGTCTGTTTGTCTATCTATGGCTCTGTCAGTGGGGCTCTGTCCATGGGTCTGTCTGTGGGGCTGTAAGGGGGGCTCTGGGGGTCTGTCTGTCTGGGTCTGTCTGTGGGGGTCTGTGGGGGTCTGTCTGTGGGGGTCCATGGGGTCCATCCGTGGGTCTGTGGGGCTGTGTCCGTGGGTCAGTCTGTGGGTCTGTCTGTGGGGCTGTGGGGCTCTGTCCGTGGGTCCGTCCATGGGGGTCCGTCCGTGGGGCTGTAAGGGGTCTGTGGGGCTGTAAGGGGTCTGTGGGGCTCTGTCCGTGGGGTCTGTGGGGGTCTGTCTGTCCGTGGGTCCATCCGTGGGGGTCCGTCCGTGGGTCTGTGGGGGTCCGTCTGTGGGTCTGCGGGACTCTGTCCGTGAGTCTGTCCGTGGGTCCGTGGGGCTGTGTCCGTGGGTCCATCCATGGGTCCGTCCGTGGGTCTGTGGGGCTGTGTCCGTGGGTCCATCCGTGGGGTGGGGGTCCGTGGGGCTGTGTCCGTGGGTCCGTGTGGGGGTCTGTGGGGCTGTAGGGGGGGTCCGTGGGGCTGTGTCCGTGGGTCCATCCGTGGGTCCGTGGGGGTCTGTGGAGCTGTGTCCGTGGGTCCGTGGGTCCGTCCGTGGGTCTGTGGGGCTGTGTCCGTGGGTCCATCCGTGGGGCTGTGGGGGTCTGTGGGGCTGTGTCCGTGGGTCTGTGGGGGGCTCTGTCTGTGGGTCTGTCTGTGGGGGTCCGTCTGGGGGTCCGTGGGACTCTGTCCGTGGGTCCATCCACGGGGGTCTGTGGGGCTGTAAGGGGTCTGTGGGGGTCCGTGGGGCTGTGTCCGTGGGTCTGTCCGTGGGTCTGTGGGGCTGTGTCCGTGGGTCCGTGGGGGTCCGTCCGTGGGTCCGCGGGGCTGTGTCCGTGGGTCCGTCTGTGGGTCCGTGGGGGTCCATGGGTCCGTCCGCGGGGCTGTGTCCGTGGGTCTGTGGGGGGCTCTGTCTGTGGGTCTGTCTGTGGGGGTCCGTCCGTGGGTCCGTGGGACTCTGTCCGTGGGTCCGCGGGGCTGTGTCCGTGGGTCTGTGGGGGTCTGTGGGGCTGTGTCCGTGGGTCCATCCGTGGGGTCTGTGGGGCTGTGTCCGTGGGTCCATCCGTGGGGGTCCGTGGGGCTGTGTCCGTGGGTCTGCGGGACTCTGTCCGTGGGTCCATCCGCGGGCAGCCCCCCCTTGCCCCCCGCAGCGTCCCGGCGGGTGAAGTACGGCGCGCTGGGGGTGCTGGTGCTGCAGAACGCCTCCCTCGTCCTGGGCATCCGCTACGTCCGCACCCGCCCCGGCGCCCGCTTCCTGCCCAGCACCGCCGTGCTGCTGGCAGAGCTGCTCAAGGGCGGCGCCTGCCTGCTGCTGCTGCTGCTCCAGCACCGGGGTGAGGGGCACTGGGGGCACTGGGAGGCACTGGGAGGCACTGGGGGGCGCTGGGAGGCACTGGAGGGCATTGGGGACATGGGGAGAGGGAGTTTGGGGGGACTTGGGGGGGATTCAAGAGGACAGGAGGGGATGTGGGGGGCACATGGAGCATTTGGTACCTTCTCTTCCTCCTCTTCCTCCTGCTCCAAGGTGAGGGGCTGGGGGCACTGGGGGGTACTGGGGGGTACTGGGGGGCACTGGGAGGGGCTGGGGGACACTGGGGGATGTGGGGAGGGGGAGTTCAGGGGGCTTTGGGGGATCTAAGGGGACAGGAGGGGACATGGAGCATCTGCTGTCCCCTCCTGCTGCTGCTCCAGCACCGGGGTGAGGGGGGCTGGGAGGCACTGGGGGGCACTGGGAGGCACTGGGAGGCGCTGGGAGGCACTGGGGGCACTGGGGGCACTGGGGGATGTGAGGAGGGGGAGTTTGGGGGGACTGGAGGGGTCATGGGGGGCACATGGAGCATCTGCTGCCTCCTCTTCCTCCTCTTTGGGGGGCACTGGGAGGCACTGGGGGGCACTGGGGGATGTGGGGAGGGGAGTTTGGGGGGCAGGAGGGGTTGTGGGGGGACAGGAGGGGACATGGGGGGCACACGGAGCATCTGCTGCCTCCTCCTCCTCCTCCTCCTGCTCCAAGGTGAGGGACTGGGAGGCACTGGGGGGCACTGGGAGGCACTGGGGGGTACTGGGGACAATGGGGAGGGGGAGTTTGGGGGGCTTCAGGGGACAGGAGGGGACATGGGGGCACACGGAGCATCTGCTGCCTCCTCCTCCTCCTCCTCTTGCTCCAAGGTGAGGGACTGGGAGGCACTGGGGGGGCACTGGGAGGCACTGGGGGCACTGGGGGGTACTGGGACATGGGGAGGGGGGAGTTTGGGGGCTTCAGGGGACAGGAGGGGACATGGGGGGCACTGGAGCATCTGGTACCTTCTCTTCTTCCTCCTCCTGCCTCCAAGGTGAGGGGCTGGGGGCACTGGGGGGCACTGGGGGGCACTGGGAGGCACTGGGGCACTGGGGGGCATTGGGGACATGGGGAGGGGGAGTTTGGGGGCTTCAGGGGGGATCTAGGGGGTCAGGAGGGGACATGGGGGGGACACAGAGCATCTCCCCCCTTCTCCAGCACCAAAGTGAGGGGCTGGGGGTACTGGGGGGCATTGGGGACACTGGGGGCACGGGGAAGGGGGGACTTAGGGGGAGCTGGGGGGGGATGTGGAGCATGTCCCCCTCCTCCTCCACACCCCTGGTGTTTTGGGGGCCATTTGGTGCCATTTTGGGTCATTTTGGGGCCATTTGGTGCCATTTTGGTGCCATTTGGTGCCATTGGGGCCATTTGGTGCCATTTGGTGCCGTTTGGGGCCGTTTGGGTGCCATTTTGGTGCCATTTTGGTGCCATTTTGGGGCCATCTGGGGCCATCTGGGGCCATCTGGGGCCATTATGGGGCCGTTTGTGCCATTTCGGGGCCATTTGGGGCCATTTGATGCCATTTGGGGCCATTTTGGGGCCATTTGGGTCCATTTGGGGCCTTTGGGGCCATTTGATGCCGTTTGGGGCCATTTTGGCCATTTTGGGGCCATCTGGGGCCGTTTCCCCCCCAGGCAGCGTGCGGCAGACGGCGGTGACGCTGGCCGAGGCGCTGTGGGACACTTTGGGGACACGCTGCGCCTGGGGGTGCCCTCGCTCGTGTACACCTTCCAGAACAATCTGCAGTACGTGGCCATCTCCACCTGCCGCTGCCACCTTCCAGGTGGGACTGGGACACTGGGGGGCACTGGGGGGGACATTGGGGACAGGGGGGGTACCCAGGGGAACCCCCCCCCCATCCCTGTGCCACCGTCCCTGCAGTGGGGTCCCTGTCCCCATCCTGTGGTGGTGGCCTTGTGGCCCCGTCCCTGTGTCCTTGTGTCCCCACAGGTCCTCTCATGTCCCCCCATGTCTCTGTGTCCCCCCATGTCCCCCCCCATCCCTATGTCCCCAGCTGACCCCCATGTCCCCCCCATGTCCCCCCTATGTCCCCAGGTGACCCCATGTCGCCCCCCAGGTGACCTGTGTCCCCCCATGTCCCCCCTGTCCCCCCAGGTGATCTCTGTCCCCCTCATGTCCCCCCGAGCTGAGCCCCATGTCCCCCCCTGTCCCCCCCCCCAGGTGACCCCTGTCCCCCCCAGGTGACCTGTGTCCCCCCATATCACCCCCCCATGTCCCCCCTGTCCCCCCCCAGCGACCCCATGTCCCCCCATATCCCCCCCCATGTTCCCCCTGTCCTTCCCCCCCCAGCTGACCCCTGTCCCCCCCCCAGCTGACCCCATGTCCCCCCCCAGCTGACCCCTGTCCCCCCTGTCCCCCCCCCAGGTGACCCCATGTCCCCCCCAGCTGACCCTGGTCCCCCCCATGTCCCCCCTGTCCCCCCCCAGCTGACCCCTATCCCCCCCAGCTGACCCCCTGTCCCCCCCTGTCCCCCCCAGCTGACCCCTGTCCCCCTCCAGCTGACCCTGTCCCCCCCAGCTGACCCTGTCCCCCCCTGTCCCCCCCCAGCTGACCCCTGTCCCCCCCCCAGCTGACCCTGTCCCCCCCAGCTGACCCCATGTCCCCCCCTGTCCCCCCCCCAGGTGACCCCTGTCCCCCCTGTCCCCCCCCCAGGTGACCTACCAGCTCAAGATCCTCACCACCGCCCTTTTCTCCGTGCTGCTCCTGGGGACGCCGCTGTCTCCGCCTGCAGTGGCTCTCCCTGGCCCTGCTCTTCGCTGGGGTGGCGCTGGTGCAGACCGACCCCCCCCGCCCCCCAACACCCCCAGAGACCCCCCCAGCAGGAGGAGGAGGAGGAGGAGGAGGAGGAGGCGACGAAGGCTCCCCCCCCCCCAAAGCTACCCCCTGGGTCTCCTTGCCGTGGCCGCCTCGTGCCTCAGCTCCGGTTTCGCCGGCGTTTACTTCGAGCGCCTCCTCAAAACCACCGGCGGCTCATTTGGCTCCGCAACTTCCAACTGGAACAGTGGGCTCCGTACTGGCCTTACTGGCCATGCTCTCACGAGGGCCCCTCCGTCGCCGCCCTCGGCTTCTTCCACGGCTACACCCCCGCCGTGTGGGCCGTGGTGCTCAACCAGCGGCCGGGGGGCTCATGGTGGCCCTCGTGGTGCGTTACGCCGACAACATCCTCAAGGGCTTCGCCACCGCGCTCTCCATCCTCGTCTCCACCCTCCTCAGCGCCCACTTCTTCGGCTTCCGCCCCGGGCGCCCTTCCTGGCCGGGGCAGCCATGGTGCTGCTGGCCGTGGGCTCTACGGGAGGCCCCGGGGAAGGAGGGGGTGAAAGGGGGCTCCAAGGATGGGGCGGCGAGGGCAAGTTAGTGGGGTGTGAGGGAGGGGTGGGGGGGGGTGGGAGGGGGGTGCCAAAGGTGTGGGAGGTGGTGGGGGCTCGTTAAGGGTCGTTAGGAGGTGGTGGGGGCTCATTAAGAGGTGATGGGAGACTCATTAAGGGGCATTAGCAGGTGGTGAGAGCTCATTAAGGGTCATTAGGAGATGATGGAGACTCATTAAAGCCCATTAGGAGGTGGTGGGAGCTCATTAAGGGTCGTTAGGAGGGAGGTGGGAGCTCATTAAGGATCATTAAGAAGTGATGGAGACTCATTAAGGGATATTAGGAGGTGGTGGGGGCTCATTAAGAGATGATGGAGACTCATTAAGGGTCGTTAGGAGATGATGGAGACTCATTAAAGCCCATTAGGAGGAGGTGGGGGCTCATTAAGGGTCATTAGGAGATGATGGAGACTCATTAAGGGACATTAGGAGATGATGGAGACTCATTAAAGCCCATTAGGAGGAGGTGGGGGCTCATTAAGGGTCGTTAGGAGGTGGGGGCTCATTAGGGGTGGGGAGGAGGCAGCAGGGTCAGAGGTCACGGTTAATCACCCCCCGAGCCCGCGGGGGTTCGTTAGCAGACTCATTAGGGGTGACGAGGCCCCCCGAGGGTCCCATGGTGCTGCTGGCCGTGGGGCTCTACGGAGGCCCCGGGGGAAGGAGGGGTGTAAAGGGGGGCTCCAAGGATGGGGCGGCGAGGGCAAGTTAGTGGGGGTGTGAGGGAGGGGTGGTGGGGGGTGGGAGGGGGGTGCCAAGGTCTGGGTGGTGGTGGGGGCTCGTTAAGAGGTGATGGAGACTCATTAAGGGTCGTTAGGAGATGATGGAGAGTCCATTAAGGGGCATTAGGAGGTGGTGGGAGCTCATTAAAGCTCATTAGGAGGTGATGGAGACTCATTAAGGGACATTAGGAGGAGGTGGGGGCTCATTAAGAGGTGATGGAGACTCATTAAGGGTCGTTAGGAGATGATGGAGACTCATTAAGGGTCATAGGAGGTGATGGAGAGTCATTAAAGCCCAGTAGGAGGTGGGTGGGGGCTCATTAAGGGTCATTAAGAGGTGATAGAGACTCATTAAGGGACATTAGGAGGTGGTGGGAGCTCATTAAAGCCCATTAGGAGTGATGGAGACTCATTAAAGCCCATTAGGAGGAGGTGGGGGCTCATTAAGGACATTAGGAGGTGGGGACTCATTAAGGGTCGTTAGGAGGAGGTGGGAGCTCATAAGGATCACTAAGAAGTGATGGAGACTCAGTAAGGGTCATTAGGAGGAGGTGGGAGGTCATTAAGGATCATTAGGAGATGATGGAGACTCATTAAGAGTCATTAGGAGGTGATGGAGACTCATTAAAGCCCATTAGGAGGAGGTGGGGGCTCATTAAGGGTCGTTAGGAGGTGGGGACCCCAAAGGCTCATTAGGAGGTGGGGGCTCATTAGGGGTGGGGAGGAGGCAGCAGGGTCAGAGGTCACGGTTAATCACCCCCCGAGCCGCGGGGGTTCGTTAGCAGACTCATTAGGGTGACGAGGCCCCCCCGAGGGTCCCCATGGTGCTGCTGGCCGTGGGCTCTACGGGAGGCCCCGGGGGAAGGGGGGGGTGAAGGGGGCTCCAAGGATGGGGGCGGCGAGGGCAAGGGAGGGGGGTGTGAGGGAGGGGTGGGGGGGGGTGAGGGAGGGGTGGGGGGGGGTGGGAGGGGGGTGTCAAAGGTCTGGGTGGTGGTGGGGGCTCGTTAAGAGGTGATGGAGACTCATTAAGGGGCATTAGGAGGTGG
>JAQJZH010000064.1:0-65000 GCA_028020825.1 Podargus strigoides | reverse complement strand
CTAACCCTAACCCTAACCCTAACCCTAACCCTAACCCTAACCCTAACCCTAACCCTAACCCTAACCCTAACCCTAACCCTAACCCTAACCCTAACCCTAACCCTAACCCTAACCCTAACCCTAACCCTAACCCTAACCCTAACCCTAACCCTAACCCTAACCCTAACCCTAACCCTAACCCTAACCCTAACCCTAACCCTAACCCTAACCCTAACCCTAACCCTAACCCTAACCCTAACCCTAACCCTAACCCTAACCCTAACCCTAACCCCTAACCCCTAACCCCTAACCCCTAACCCCTAACCCCTAACCCCTAACCCCTAACCCCTAACCGTAACCCTAACCCCTAACCCTAACCCCTAACCCTAACTCCTAACCCTAACTCCTAACCCTAACCCCTAACCCTAGCCCGACCTGTGACCCCCGACCCCCGACCCCAACTGTCACCCTAACCGTGACCCCAACTTGACCCCTGATGTGTGACCCCTGAGCTGGTGCAACCCTAAAAGTGGTCCGGGTAGGGGTTCAAAATGGCGGACCCGTGGTCACATGGTGTGGGCGGTGCTTGTGGTCACATGGTTGGGGTGGTGGTTGTGATTTTTTATGTTATTAGGTGCTTTGTGATTGGTTGGGGGCGTGGTTATGTTAATATCTCATTTGCATATGGGGCGTGGTTTGATGTGGGGCGGGCATATAGTGAATATATGTATATATGAAAAGAAAGAAAAATAATAAGTTTTGCATTAACCCTAGGTCACCTGCTCCTGGGGAGTAAAATTTTTTTTTTTTTTTTTAATTTTTTTTTTTTTTTTTACTCCCAGGGAGCAGGTGAGCTTTCTAAAATTGCTATTTTTTTTTATTTTTAAAATATTATTTTTATAATTTAAAGTTTGGCCAGTTTAGAATTTAAATTTTAAAGTTTGGCCAGTTTAGAATTTAAAATTTAAAGTTTGGCCAGTTTAGAATTTAAAATTTAAAGTTTGGCCAGTTTAGAATTTAAAATTTAAAGTTTGGCCAGTTTAGAATTTAAAATTTAAAGTTTGGCCAGTTTAGAATTTAAAATTTAAAGTTTGGCCAGTTTAGAATTTAAAATTTAAAGTTTGGCCAGTTTAGAATTTAAAATTTAAAGTTTGGCCAGTTTAGAATTTAAAATTTAAAGTTTGGCCAGTTTAGAATTTAAAATTTAAAGTTTGGCCAGTTTAGAATTTAAAATTTAAAGTTTGGCCAGTTTAGAATTTAAAATTTAAAGTTTGGCCAGTTTAGAATTTAAAATTTAAAGTTTGGCCAGTTTAGAATTTAAATTTTAAAGTTTGGCCAGTTTAAATTTTAAAGTTTGGCCAGTTTAGAATTTAAAGTTTGGCCAGTTTAGAATTTAAAGTTTGGCCAGTTTAGAATTTAAAGTTTGGCCAGTTTAGAATTTAAAGTTTGGCCAGTTTAGAATTTTCTAAACTTCAAATATACTCTTTTATATTCATGTGTGGTGGAGCAACCCTACACAAGGGCCTGCTCCCTGGGAGTAAATTTTATTTTAAAAAAAATTTTAAAATTTACTCCCAGGGAGCAGGTGACCTTTCTAAAATTGCTATTTTTTTTTTTTAATATTTTAAATACTATTTTTAATTTAAAAGTTTGGCCAGTTTAGAATTTAAAAGTTTGGCCAGTTTAGAATTTAAAAGTTTGGCCAGTTTAGAATTTAAAAGTTTGGCCAGTTTAGAATTTAAAAGTTTGGCCAGTTTAGAATTTAAAAGTTTGGCCAGTTTAGAATTTAAAAGTTTGGCCAGTTTAGAATTTAAAAGTTTGGCCAGTTTAGAATTTAAAAGTTTGGCCAGTTTAGAATTTAAAAGTTTGGCCAGTTTAGAATTTAAAAGTTTGGCCAGTTTAGAATTTAAAAGTTTGGCCAGTTTAGAATTTAAAAGTTTGGCCAGTTTAGAATTTAAAAGTTTGGCCAGTTTAGAATTTAAAAGTTTGGCCAATTTAGAATTTAAAGTTTGGCCAATTTAGAATTTTCTAAACTTCAAATATAGTCTTTTATATTCATGTGTGGTGGAGCAACCCTACACAAGGGCCTGCTCCCTGGGAGTAAATTTTATTTAAAAAAAAATTTTAAAATTTACTCCCAGGGAGCAGGTGACCTTTCTAAAATTGCTATTTTTTTAAAAAAATTTTAAATATTATTTTTAATTTAAAGTTTGGCCAGTTTAGAATTTAAAGTTTGGCCAGTTTAGAATTTAAAGTTTGGCCAGTTTAGAATTTAAAGTTTGGCCAGTTTAGAATTTTCTAAACTTCAAATATAGTCTTTTATATTCATGTGTGGTGGAGCAACCCTACACAAGGGCCTGCTCCCTGGGAGTAAATTTTATTTAAAAAAAAAATTTTAAAATTTACTCCCAGGGAGCAGGTGATTTTTAAAGGTTGCTAATTTTTTAAATTTTATAAAATTCCAATTTTTACTATTGTAATTTTACAGCTACAAATTTAGCTTTGTAAAATTAAAAATCTGAAAATTTAAAATTAGAAACTGAATTCTATAAATTTAGTAATTCAGTTATTTAATATGTTCTGGTGCAGCCCTACACAAGGGCCTGCTCCCTGGGAGTATGTTTTTTTAATTTATTTTGTTTTTACTTACTCCCAGAATGCAAGTGATTTTCTAGGGCTACAAATTGTTTAAATTTACAATTTAAATTTAATTTTACAAGAATTCAAAAATTTATTAGTTAGAAAATGAGCAAGAAATACAAGAAGTGAGACAGAGAGAAAAGTGGCTAAGGGAGGCAACGAGAGGCTGAGGAGAGAAGGAGAGTTAAAGAGAAAAGAGGCTGAGAGGCAAAGAGGAAAAAAGAGAGAAGGAGAGAATAAGAGACAAACAGGACAGATACGGACAAATGGAAGACATAGATAAGGTCACACAGACACAGCCACTCTCACCGAGTCAAAGTCTGACACAACCACGCTCACACAAAGTCCAAGTCACGCACAGCCGTGCTCAGAAAGTCCAGGACACGAGTCAGCTACGCTAAAAGTCAGTCGTGCGTGGCCACGCTCAGAGATAAGGAGACAGAAGTAATGACACACAGGACGCGAGAGCTCTTTATTACCCCCACCTTCCCATTGCCTTTTGTTAGCTTTTTTTTTTTTTAAATTGTTTCAGTTTATTTACACCGCTGCTTAGATATTGCCATTACAGATGCTCCCTTAGCTGCGTACGTTCCTTTGCAATTTCAGCTAGCGCCCCGATTCCGGTACGCAAGCATCGCTGACCATCACCCGTCCGAGGGGGCTGGTGGCACCTGCAAAAACCAGAGAAAAAAGGCATTTGGTGAGACACTGCCTGAAACCACAGCCTGATATAAAAAGAAACCCCTTAGTAAGCCCCACACTGTCTGGCCAATTACTAGGCCCAGTATAAAGGACACAGCCAGCAGCAGAAAAACAATCCAGTAAGTGGAATCTATTTTGCATAAAGGGGTCAGTATATGGGGGATCGCTGGGGGTACAAAGAAGTCAGACAGATCACAAATAACAGACATCAACCCCAGCGACCCCAGGAATGACATAGCATGACCCATAATAGATGGAACAAACAAAGATACAAGGTAACCCATAGAGAAAATGGGAGACAACCAAGTCAATAGGGTGATCACGTACGACAGAGGTAACCCCACGTCGCCTCCCCACAAAGCCCACGTTTGTACGTGCCAGACCTGACTGGGATCCAGTTGCATGAGGGGTCAGGAGGTCCTTCCCCAACAGGAACCTCTGTGAAGTGCGTCCACTCCACAGACAGACTCTCCAACCCTTCCTGCAAGTGGGCCCAGCTTTTATCCCCAAACAGGACACCTGGCACTCATTTACCCAACGCAGGGCACTTGGGGCTTGTTCACCCAAGGGCTTTCCCTGCAAGGCCGGCCGCACCTTGGAGGAAAGCCAAAAGGCAAACTCATCCCCTCCTCTTAAAGGACCTTGGGGCCCACCCATGTGTCAACCTTAACTCAGGGCTCAGGGTTCAGACCCCAGCACTTCACACCCCGACAAGCCTTAACACCTCAGAGATTCAACTCCGTATCACTACTGCTAAACATCCCCTCCCCGAAGGCTCCGGTCATCTCCATACGCTCGTGGTAATTCACGTCCACGCAGCCTCATCCTGGCTACTCCTGTACGATGTCTGCCTGAACGCTCCGGCCATATTAACGTCTTTACCACCGACTGTTATTTCTCTCCCACCGACCCCTGACTCTATACGCACGGGCAGAGCAGCTCCGAGTCCGACACACTCGCTCACAGACTGGCACTACACAGAACGCCACGGACGATGTGACCCCGAGACAAGAGACGACTCTCGGCGAGAAGAGGGACTCCGGACCGGAGATGCTGTCGGGGAAAAAGGCCTACCTAGACCCGACGGTGAGGCGAGGAGGCTCTACGGCAGCCTCGCTGGAAGATGTGGATGCAACATCCCGTTACAAGAAGGTAACGCCAAAACGCAGGCGACGATAGCGCAAGAGCCTGGGCTTGAAGACTTAAAGACATCAGGATGTGGGGAAGGAGTCACGGTCCGTGAGAACACACGGGTACTGAGCAGAGCTGTCAACACAGCCCGAAATGAAGTGGCACAAGAGGACCGCCCGGGAACTCCGGGGCACGAGACCGATCCACGCTTTAAGCTCGTTACGCGAGAACGGAAGCTCCCGACTGGCACCGGGCCGATGAGCAAAGGCGTTACAGACCCTGGGGACGGCCCCCGAGATATACGCCGTGACCCTCGAGCCCCAAGGACGCCCGGACCTGAGAAGGGTCTAAGACACGGAAGACAGACACACAAAGTGCACAACCCCACGCACACAGACTGGAACTGCCCTGCCCGGCACACCCTGCCGTACGGCGATCGGCTCCTGTGCCTGCCCAGAGGGGACTGCTCCCAGACAGCCCTCTCCCCTGCTCCGACTGTAAAACACCTCCCAGCCAGTCCCTACCTCGTCCCTGCCTCATAGCCCCTCCCTGGCCCCGGCCCACTACTTAACTTCAGAGAGTCGGGGGGCTGAACCCACCCCGATGGCTGGGATGTTCCTGCAGTCACCAGGCTCCTCACCATCATCTTCTGCGCTTTAAAAGAAAGACCGGTGCCAGCAGTAAGTGTCACATCACCCAGTGCTAACCTCAACAACGCTCCTCCCCTGAGAAGTGCCCCAGTGTTCCCCTCACCTGCTCGTTCCAGAGTCCTGCAGCTGCCACCGCTTCTGGCCCCTGCGACACCGAGAAGCACACAATTACTGTTGTGGTTGTGAGCAGTCACCGGCCCCGTGATCCTCCTTGCTGCTCCCCCAGCTCGCCTCAAATGCCTCTTCCTGCCCAGACACGGCCGGCACAGCGCCCGCAGGACCAAAGGTGAATGCCCGACTGAGCTGCCAGAGAACACTTTGCTCTCGGTCACTGGCCCAGCCCAGCACCGCCTCGCCTTCTCCTGCCGCCTGCCAGCGTGCGCCTTCGCCCCTCCGCCCCTCCGAGGTGGCTGGTGGCACCTGCAAAAAGCAAAGAAAAAGGCATTTGGCGAGACACTGCCTGAAACCGCAGCCCTCCCGCAGCGATTCCCCTCTCCCCCTCCTTTACCTCGACTGCTCGCTTGTCTGGCCTCCGTTGCTTCAGGATTCTGCGTGGCAGCTCAGATACCATCTGTAGAGCGCAAACAACAGGGCGTGCTTGTAATGGCACCTATAATACAACCCCTGAAAAATAACGGCTGCTTCGACCGACTCGTCATTGCTCACCTCGCCTGAGTCACCTCTGGTACCGACATCCTGATTTGCTCATCGCTCCACACCTTCAGAAGAAAAACACATCATGATATAGTCATGTACTCAGCCATCACTTCTTTCCCCTCACACCACACGTACACCCACCTGCTTCGGGCGCTCTGCTCACATCCTCTGGGCCTGTCATGCATCTGAAAAAAATATCGAGCGAGTCACCGGGATGCTGATCGATAGCTCGGCAATGCCAGGAGGTCTCACCTACATTTTGGAATACTGGCTAGAGTCCTACTACAGCCTGATATAAAAAGAAACCCCTTAGTAAGCCCCACACTGTCTGGCCAATTACTAGGCCCAGTATAAAGGACACAGCCAGCAGCAGAAAAACAATCCAGTAAGTGGAATCTATTTTGCGTAAAGGGGTCAGTATATAGGGGATCGCTGGGGGTACAAAGAAGTCAGACAGATCACAAATAACAGACATCCACCCCAGCGACCCCAGGAATGACATAGCATGACCCATAATAGATGGAACAAACAAAGATACAAGGTAACCCATAGAGAAAATGGGAGACAACCAAGTCAATAGGGTGATCACGTACGACAGAGGTAACCCCATGTTGCCTCCCCACAAAGCCCACGTTTGCAGGTGCCAGACCTGACTGGGATCCAGTTGCATGAGGGGTCAGGAGGTCCTTCCCCAACAGGAACCTCTGTGAAGTGCGTCCACTCCACAGACAGACTCTCCAACCCTTCCTGCAAGTGGGCCCAGCTTTAATCCCCAAACAGGGCACCTGGCACTCATTTACCCAACGCAGGGCACTTGGGGCTTGTTCACCCAAGGGCTTTCCCTGCAAGGCCGGCCGCACCTTGGAGGAAAGCCAAAAGGCAAACTCATCCCCTCCTCTTAAAGGACCTTGGGGCCCACCCATGTGTCAACCTTAACTCAGGGCTCAGGGTTCAGACGCCAGCACTTCACACCCCGACAAGCCTTAACACCTCAGAGATTCAACTCCGTATCACTACTGCTAAACATCCCCTCCCCGAAGGCTCCGGTCATCTCCATACGCTCGTGGTAATTCACGTCCACGCAGCCTCATCGTGGCTACTCCTGTACGATCTCTGCCTGAACGCTCCGGCCATATTAACGTCTTTACCACCGACTGTTATTTCTCTCCCACCGACCCCTGACTCTATACGCACGGGCAGAGCAGCTCCGAGTCCGACACACTCGCTCACAGACTGGCACTACACAGAACGCCACGGACGATGTGACCCCGAGACGAGAGACGACTCTCGGCGAGAAGAGGGACTCCGGACCGGAGATGCTGTCGGGGAAAAAGGCCTACCTAGACCCGACGGTGAGGCGAGGAGGCTCTACGGCAGCCTCGCTGGAAGATGTGGATGCAACATCCCGTTACAAGAAGGTAACGCCAAAACGCAGGCGATGATAGCGCAAGAGCCTGGGCTTGAAGACTTAAAGACATCAGGATGTGGGGAAGGAGTCACGGTCCGTGAGAACACACGGGTACTGAGCAGAGCTGTCAACACAGCCCGAAATGAAGTGGCACAAGAGGACCGCCCGGGAACTCCGGGGCACGAGACCGATCCACGCTTTAAGCTCGTTACGCGAGAACGGAAGCTCCCGACTGACACCGGGCCGACGAGCAAAGGCGTTACAGACCCTGGGGACGGCCCCCGAGATATACGCCGTGACCCTCGAGCCCCAAGGACGCCCGGACCTGAGAAGGGTCTAAGACACGGAAGACAGACACACAAAGTGCACAACCCCACGCACACAGACTGGAACTGCCCTGCCCGGCACACCCTGCCGTACGGCGATCGGCTCCTGTGCCTGCCCAGAGGGGACTGCTCCCAGACAGCCCTCTCCCCTGCTCCGACTGTAAAACACCTCCCGGCCAGTCCCTACCTCGTCCCCGCCTCATAGCCCCTCCCCGGCCCCAGCCCACTACTTAACTTCAGAGAGGCGGGGGGCTGAACCCACCCCGATGGCTGGGATGTTCCTGCAGTCACCAGGCTCCTCACCATCATCTTCTGCGCTTTAAAAGAAAGACCGGTGCCAGCAGTAAGTGTCACATCACCCAGTGCTAACCTCAACAACGCTCCTCCCCTGAGAAGTGCCCCAGTGTTCCCCTCACCTGCTCGTTCCAGAGTCCTGCAGCTGCCACCGCTTCTGGCCCCTGCGACACCGAGAAGCACACAATTACTGTTGTGGTTGTGAGCAGTCACCGGCCCCGTGATCCTCCTTGCTGCTCCCCCAGCTCGCCTCAAATGCCTCTTCCTGCCCAGACACGGCCGGCACAGCGCCCGCAGGACCAAAGGTGAATGCCCGACTGAGCTGCCAGAGAACACTTTGCTCTCGGTCACTGGCCCAGCCCAGCACCGCCTCGCCTTCTCCTGCCGCCTGCCAGCGTGCGCCTTCGCCCCTCCGAGGTGGCTGGTGGCACCTGCAAAAAGCAAAGGGAAAGGCACATGGTGCCTGAAGTGATGTCACGTAAGGGAAATGTCCAGAAACCCCTGAGACACGAGAGTGAGCCTCACTTTAACCCTGTCACGAAAGGACAGAAGCTCCCCGCTGGCACGGTGCTGAGGAGCGCCGGCGTTCCCGGCTGCTCTGCCCGTCACAGCACAAAGGACACAGCCAGCGGCAGAACATCCCAGTAACCAGGTCCTACTGCACATGGGAAAGCCAGTGTGTGGGCGACCCCTGGGGGTGCAAACAGGTCCGACAGATCACACATAACCGACACCAACCCCAGCGCCCCCAGGAACGACACAGCACGACCAGTAATAGCTGGAATAGAAAAGAAACAAAGCCTCCCCCAGAAGAGATGGGGGACAGCCCAGCCAAGAGAGGCAGCCCCACGCTGTCCCCCCCGAGCCCACGTCTGCAAACGCCAAACCTGACCGGGGTGCGGCTGCAGGGAGAGCCAGGAGGTCCTTCCCCAGCAGAGAACTCCGCAGAGGGCCCCCAGCTCACACCCGCTCTGCCCTGCCTGCCCCTGGCCCCAGCTTTTATCCCAGAGCACGGCACCTGGCGCTCGGCCCCCGATGTGGGGCACCTGGGCTCGTCCCCCCGGGGCTTTCCCTGCGCGGCCGGCCGCACCCTGCAGGAAGCCAAAAGGGAAACTCATCCCCTCCCCTTAAAGGGCCGTGGGACCACCCGTGTGTCACCCGTGTGTCACCCGCGTGCCGCCCTAACTCGGGGCTGGGGGGTCGGACCCAGCGCGTCAGAGACCCGGCGGACCGGGCCCGGGACACTCGCCGCGCCCCTTCAGCAACAGGGGCGAGGAGGCCACGAGGACCCGAGGAGAACCGGGACACGGAGCGCGGAGGGCACGGACCGCCCGCCCCGCACCCGCAGCCACCGCGCGGTCACAGCCCGCTCCCCGTGCCCGGGCAGCCGGGACCCCCGCGATCCCCGACCCCGTCCGCTCCTCCCCGCCCTCCCAGCCCCGGTCCCTCCCCCTCACGGCAGCGCCGGGGCCGTGCCCACGGTACCGGCTCCTCTCCGTCACCGCCACAAAAACCCCGAACCGCAGCGGTGTCAGCGGCACGAACCGCATCGGCCGACACCGACCTCTCCCGGAACACCCCCTCGGGTGTGCCGTGCCGTGCCGTGCCGTGCCGTGCCGTGCCGCGATGACTGTGAAACCCAGGTGGACCCCGGGAAAACCCCGGGAAAACTCCGGGAAAACTTCGGGAAAACCGCTGCGGACCGACCCGCCCCCCCCCCCCCGCCTCTTCCCGCACGGTGTCCATGGGCGGGGCCTGTCGCTAGGGGCGGGGCCTGTTGCCCGGTGGGGCGGGGCCTGTTGCCCGGTGGGGCGGAGGTTGACCCGGAAGCGCTTCTGGCGGCCGCCGGTGCCCCGGAAGTGCTGCGCGGGGCGGGGCTGCGGCGGATGATGGCGGCGGAGGACCCTCAGCAGAAGCCGGAGCCGCTCGGCGGCGACGCGGATGGTACCGACAGGCCCCGTCCGGGACCTCCCCGGGGCTGCTCCCGCTCCCCCGGGCCTCCCTCTAGGTCCGGCCCCCCCCCTCGGGGACCACCCCCTACGGGAGATCCTGCGCTGGGGCCCGGTTCCCTCCCATAGGGTCCCAAGTAAACCCACAGCCCCCCCCCGGCACCCCCAGGATTCCTGGGTGCTCCTACAGCCCCCCTATAACACCCTTGTACACCCATAGGGCTCCCCATAGCAACCCGGTACCCCCATAGGGCTCTCCATAGCACCCCTGTACCCCTATAGGGCTCCCCATAGCTACCTGGTACCCCTATAGGGCTCCCTATAGCACCCCAGTTCCCCCATAGCACTCCCCATAGCACCCCTGTACCCCTATAGGGCTCTCCATAGCACCCCTGTACCCCCATAGGGTTCCCCATAGCACCCTGGTCCCCCCATAGGGCTCCCTATAGCACCCGTGTACCCCTATAGGGCTCCACATAGCTACCTGGTACCCTTATAGGGCTGCCCATAGCACCCCGGTACCCCCATAGGGCTCCCTATAGGATCCCTGTACCCCCCATGGCACCCTAATACCACTATATCCCCCCCAGTACCACAATTCCTCCTATAGTGTCCCTATAGCACCCCAACATTCCCATAGTCCCCCATAGCACCCCAATGCTCACATAGCCCCCCTATAGCACCCCAATCCCCTCCCCAAGCGTCATCTCCCCCAGGTCCTCCCACCCCCACTCCCCCCTGGATCCATTTTGGGGGTGCCTACCCCACCCCAGTCCCCCAACCCCCCAATCAGTGTGGTGAAGAGACCGTGGAGGGCCCCCGTAAAAATGGGGGGGCCCCCTCTGAACCCCAATATCCCTCTGCAAAGGCGTGAACTGCCTGGCCTACGACGAGGCCATCATGGCGCAGCAGGACAGGATCCAGCAAGAGGTGAGAAACGCCCCCCCGCCCCCCAAAAACCTCCAGCATCGCTCCCCTCACCCTTGGGGGGATCCCCCCAAATCCTCATCCCCTCTGGGGGTGCAGATCGCGGTGCAGAACCCCCTGGTGTCAGAGCGGCTGGAGCTGGCGGTGCTGTACAAGGAGTACGCCGAGGACGACCACATCTACCAGCAGAAGATCAAGGTGGGCACCAGTATGGAACTGGGAGGCCTGAAAGGGCACCCCAGGGGGTGTCCCCTCCCCCCCTGATCCCCCCATCCCCCCCTTTCCTCAGGATTTGCTTCAGAAATATTCCTACATCCGGAAGACGCGGCCGGACGGGAACTGCTTCTACCGGGCCTTCGGCTTCGCTCACCTCGAGGCGCTGCTGGAGGACGGGCAGGAGCTGCAGCGGTGCGGCACGGCCAGGGCCCCCCCGGAACGGCCAGGGCCCCCCCTGGAATGGCCAGGGCCCCCCTGGAACGGCCAGGGCCCCCCCCGAACGACCAGGGCCCCCCCTGGAACGGCCAGGGCCCCCCCGGCACAGCCAGGGCCCCCCCCCGAACGACCAGGGCCCCCCCCGGCACAGCCAGGGCCCCCCCTGGAACGGCCAGGGCCCCCCCCACACGGCCAGGGCCCCCCCCGGAACGGCCAGGGCCCTTCCTGGAATGGCCAGGGTCCCCACACACAGCCAGGGCCCCCCCTGGAACGACCAGGGCCCCCCCACCCCCAGAATGGCCTAGGCCCCCCAAACAGCCAGGGCCCCCTGGAATAGCTAGGGCCCCCCCCGGGACAGACCCCCCCTAGCCTGGCCAGGGCCCCCCCCCCCCCCCCGACACCCCCGTGTCCCCCGCTCTCATCCTGTAGGTCCCCCCCTGCTCCTCAGTCCCTCCCAAGCCCTCTGGACCCCACCAGACACCCCAGTGTCCCCCACCCTCATCCTATGGGTCCCTCTTGGCCCCCCCAGACACCTGGGTCTCCCCTTCCCCCCCCTGCTGCCCAAGGCCCCCCCTGATGCCCAGGTCCCCCCAGGTTCAAGGAGGTGTCAGCTCGCAGCAAGGAGGAGCTGGTGGCGCAGGGCTTCACCGAGTTCACCATCGAGGACTTCCACAACACGGTGGGGACACGGGACAGGGGCACACGGGGCCGGGACCCTGTGCGTGTGACCCTGTGAGGGTGCGTGGGACCCCATGTGTGACCCCACGTGTGACCCGTGAGGGCGTGTGTGATCCGTGTGTGCCCCGTGCAGGTGCCCATGACCCTGTGTGTGCCCCGTGCGGGTGCCTGTGACCCGTGTGTGACCCTGTGTGTGACCCATGGGGGTGACCATGACCCCGTGTGTGAGCTGCGAGGGTGTGTGTGACCCCACGTGTGACCCGTGAGGGCGTGTGACCCCACGCGTGACCCATGAGGGCGTGTGTGATCCGTGTGTGCCCCGTGCAGGTGCCCATGACCCCGTGTGTGCCCCGTGCGGGTGCCTGTGACCCGTGTGTGACCCTGTGTATGACCCATGGGGGTGACCATGACCCCGTGTGTGAGCTGCGAGGGTGTGTGTGATCCGTGCGGGTGCCCATGACCCCGTGCGTGGCCCCCACGCGTGTCCCCGCAGTTCATGGAGCTGATCGAGCGCGTGGAGCGCCGCGTGCCGCTGCCGGAGCTGCTGGCGGCCTTCAACGAGCCCAGCACCTCGGACTACCTGGTGGTGTACCTGCGGCTGCTGACCTCGGGCTGCCTCCAGCGCCACCGCCGCTTCTTCGAGCAGTTCCTGGAGGGCGGGCGCAGCATCAAGGAATTCTGCCAGCAGGTCAGGCCTGGCCTCGCACGGGCCCTGTGTCACCTCCTGGCACGTTCACGGGGCTTCGCGGGGCCCTTGCGGGGTCTCTTGGGCCTGTGCGCGGCTGCACGTGGCCTCACACAGCTCTTGCACGGCCTTGCGCTGCCCTTGCACGATGCTTGCCCAGCTTTGCGCAGCCTCCAGTCACCTGTGCGTGGACCTCGCACAGCCCTTGCACACCTCTCGTGCCCCTTGCACAATCCCCTGACCCCTGCCCTGTTTTCCCCCTCTGACAGGAGGTGGAACCCATGTGCAAGGAGAGCGACCACATCCACATCATCGCCCTCGCACGAGCCTTGCACGTTTCCATCCTGGTGGAATACATGGACCGGGGGGAGGGCGGCGCCACCAACCCCCACGTCTTCCCCGAGGGCTCCCAGCCCCGCGTCTGCCTCCTCTACCGCCCCGGCCACTACGACATCCTCTACAAGTGAGCGGCCGCCTCGCACGAGGCCTCGCACGAGGACGGCGGTGCCTTGCACGAGGCGGGCGCTGTTTACCCCAGGTGGCACCGAGGCTTCGCATGAGGCCTGCGGGTGCCTCGTGCACCCCTCGCACGGACCCCACGGGCCCTCGTGCAACCCTCGTGCGGCCCTCATGCGGCCTCGCACGCGCCCCTCCCTCCACCCCCCCAATAAAGATACGGCCCCACGCGCTGTGCACATTTATTGGGGGGGGGGGGGTGTGTGTCAAGGTCTTGTGGGATTTGGATGGGTGGGGATGAGGTTTGGGGGCATTTGGGGCCTGGGGGGGGGCACATTGGGGGTCCTAGGAGGGGCACTTGGGGGTTGAGGGGCACTTGGGCCCCCCCCAGGGGCAGTTGGAGGGCAGGAGGGGGCAGTTGGGGGATTTGGGGGCCCCTCAGGGGCAGTTGAGGAGTGGGGGGGGACAGTTGGGGGATTTGTGGCCCCCCCGGGGCAGTTGGGGGACAGGGGGTGGGTCCAGGGCCTCCCCCTGCCCCAAAGTACGACCAGCTCTTCGGCCACACGCGCGTGCGACACATCTGGGGACGCGTGCGCACGCACGCACCCCCGCCCCCCCAAGCCTGACCCACCCCAGGGGCCCCCAAATTCTCCTGCCCGACCTACCCCCACTTGCCAAAGGCGCCCGTGGGGTTCCACGGGGGGGTGTGGATGAGACCCCTCGTGCAAGGGGTCCTCGTGTGCAGCACATCTGGGGACACTGACGGGAACTGGGGGGGGAGGACACGAGAGCCCCCCCAACAACGTTCCCCAGCCTCCCCCTGCCGGCACCACCCCCGTGCACCCCCGTGCAAGCGCCCCCCTGCCCGGGGACCCAGGAGTGCGGGGGGGAGGGGGCTTCCCGCACCCCCGGGCCCCCCCGGGCCCCCCCGCACTCCCGGGTCCCCGCGCACCGGGAGGCGGCGCTCCCCCCCCCGCCCCCCCCCCCTCCGCCGCCTTCCCACGCCCGCAGCCGCCGCCGCCAGCACCGGGCCCGACCGCGCCGGCCGGTACCGACCCCGGTAAGGGTCCCCCGACCCCCTCCACCCCCCCGGACCCGCCGAGACCCCCCCCATCTCCCCCCTGCATCCCCCCATGCCCCCCCCCCCAAGCAAGGATGCTCCAGCCCGCGGGAGGGACCCGGGTGGCCGGAGCTGGGCCCATCCCCCGCCCTCCGGTACCACCGGGGCGACCCCCCCCCCTCTATGAGACCCTCCCCCAAATCCCCCCGACCCTCCCCCGGAGCCCCCCAAAACCGCTTCCCCCCCGCCCCGGTACCCAGAGATGTTTCAGTCGGGGGGGGGGAGGGGCCCAGGAGTCCGGAGTGGGGGGGAGGGGAAGGGACCGCGGCCGTCCAGGAGCTTTGACCCCCCCCCCCCATGAGACACCCCCCCTCCGACCTCCTCAAACCCCCCCCCCCTACCCCCTCGGAGCCCCTCAAAACCCCCCGGTACCCATGGATGCTCAGACAGGGGGAGGGGCCCAGGTGTTCAGGGAAGCGACCCCCCCCCCTCCGCGAGACCCCGCAGGCCCCCAAAACCCACCTGACCACCCCGACCCCACCCCGACCCCCCAAAAATCCCTGGCACCTCCCCCCCCCAGCACCTGGGGATGCTCTGGCCAGGGGGAGGGGCCCAGGCATGGGGGGGGGTGTTAAGGGGGGGGTTAAGGGGAAGGGGCTGTTTAAGGGGGGGACTGAGATTGGGGGGTAACCACCCCGGCCCCTGGGTCCCCTCCTGGGGACGAGTCACGTGACCCCTCGTGCGAGGCCCTCGTGCGAGGCCGGGGCTGATGCAAGGGCGACCTTGGGGCACGAGGGGTCCCGGAGGGGGGCAGGGGGGGGCGGTGTCCCTAATGAGCTGCTGCTAATGAAGGGTGGTTCGTTAGCGGCGCTGGTAATGAACACCCGGGGGAGGGGGGGGCGGGGGGCCTGGGTCCCAGCGGGTGTCGCACGAGGATCCCCTGGCTCAGAACCTCTCCCCCCTCCCACCAAAGCGGCCCCCCCGGTGGGGGGGGGGCCATGGAGCACCGGAGCCGGTAGCGGCGGCCTCGCACGAGGACCCCCTCGCACGAGGATCCCTTGCACGAGGACTCCATCGCTCGAGGACGCAGGTAGGGCCCCACCCCCACCACACCCGGACGCCCCGTGCGGGGGGAGGGATTGGGGTGTGTCTCTGCCCTACAGATGGGGACAGTGTGGGGGGGGGTCCCCTATATGGTGGGCTTGGGGGGTGTCCCTATAGTGGGGGGCTGGGGGGGGTCCCTGTTCTATATATGGGGACAGTGGGGGGGTCCCTGGCTATAGATGGGGACAGTATGGGGGTCCCCTATGGGGGGGGCTGGGGGGGGTCCCTGCCCTATATACATGGGGTGGGGGGGATGGTGGTACCCGGACACTTGGGTCCCGTGGGGGGGGGTCCCAGCCTCAACACAGCACCAGTGGGGGACACAGGACCTCGTGCCCGGGTCACTGGTCCCCCCCCCCTCCCCCTGGCAGGACCCTCCCCCACCCCCATGGCCCCCCCTCCCCCCCCTCCTCCCCCTCTCCCCCCCTCCCTCCCCCCACCCGGGCCCTGCCAGCCTCGGCCTTGGCCGCCCTCCGGGGGGGCGTCCCCCCCCTTTTCCCCTCCCGCCCTCCTCACCCTGGTGACCCGCCGTCACCGCCGCCGTCACCGTCAGCACCGCCCGCCTGTCCCGCCGTCTGCCGCTGCGCCGGGGGCCGCGTCTACTGCAACGACCGGGGGCTGACGGCCGTCCCCGAGGGGCTCCCCCCCGGCGCCACCACCCTGTTCCTGCAGAACAACCGCATCGGGGACGCGGGCATCCCGGCGCGCCTGGGCCCGCCTCTCGGCGCTGAGGTGCTCTACCTGTACGCCAACGCGCTGGAGCAGCTGCCCGCCTTCCTGCCGCCCGCGCTGCGCGGAGCTGCACCTGCAGGAGAACAACGTGCGCGGGCTGTGCCGGCGGGCGCTGGCGCGGGCGCCGCTGCTGGAGCGCCTGCACCTGGACGACAACTCGGTGTCGGCCGCCGGCATCGAGGAAGACGCCTTCGCCGAGAACGGCCGCCTGCGCCTGCTCTTCCTCTCCCCGCAACCACCTGAGCAGCGTGCCGCCGGGGCTGCCGCCCGCGCTGGAGGAGCTGCGCCTGGACGACAACCGCATCCACACCATCCCGCTGGCGCGCCTTCGAGGGGCTGCCGGCGCTGCGGCGCCTGGTGCTGGACGGGAACCTGCTGGCCAACCAGCGCATGGCCGACGACACCTTCAGCCGCCTGGGCAACCTCAGCGAGCTCTCGCTGGGCCGCAACGCGCTGGCGGCGCCGCCCGCCAACCTGCCCCGCGCCCGCCTGCGCCGCCTCTCGCTGGCGGCCAACGCCATCAGCCACGTGCCGGCGGGCGCGCTGGCGCGCATGCGGGGCGCTGGAGCGGCTGGACCTGTCGGACAACAACCTGACCACGCTGCCGCGCGGGCTCTTCGACGACCTGGGCAGCCTCAGCCACCTGGCGCTGCGCAACAACCCCTGGTTCTGCGGCTGCAACCTGGCCTGGCTGCGGGACTGGCTGCGCCGCCGCGCGCCGCCGCGCCTGGAGGTCAAGGGGCTGCTGTGCCAGGCGCCCGCGCGCCTGCGGGGGCTGCCGGTGGGCGAGCTGCGGGGGGAGATGGATGCGTGCGAGCCCCCCGCCGCCGCCGCCACGGGCGCCAAGGCGGGGGCGGAGGCGTCGAGCGACGGCGTGGCGGGGGGCACCGCGGCGCCGCCCCCGGCGGCCGCGGGGGGGCTGTGGGTGCAAGCGGCGCCGGGGGGGTCGCTGAGGGTCCGCTGGCCCCCGGCCCCCCCCGGCGCATCCCTGCGGCTGAGCTGGCTGCGGCCGGGGGGGGGTGCGGTGACGGAGACGCTGGTGCGGGGGGAGCGGGGGGAGTACGTGGTGACGGCGCTGCAGCCCCGCGCCGCGTACCGCGTCTGCCTGGCCGCCCTCGACCCCCCCGGCACCGCCGCCCCCCCGCTCTGCGCCCAGGCGCATGCCGGCGGCGAGGCCCCCCCGGTGTCCCCGGGCCCCCCGCCGCCCAGGGACGCCCCCCCCCAGCTCCCCCCGGCGGCAGCGGCGGGGGGGGCGGCGGCGGCGGCGGCCGGCGTGGTCTTGGGGGTCTTGGGGGGGTGGTGGAGGAGGAGGAGGAGGGGGGGTGCAGGGGCCCCCACCCCCACCCCCCAAAATTGGGGGGGGGCTGCCCCTAAGGCCCCTGCGGCCCCCCGAGGAGGGCGGCATCCGCACTGTCTTCCCCCCCCTCCCCCCCCGCCGCTGCCCCCCCCCAGCGCTCGGGGGTACGGGGGGGGCGGGTGCCCCACGGGCTGCAGTGGGGGGGGTGCGGGGTCCTGAGGAGGGGGGGTTTCCCTCTTTCTGGATCCCTCCCTATGTTGGGGACCCCCCTCCGGGGATACGACGGGGGGACACCCCCCCCCCCGTTTTGAGGACATTTGAGGGGCTCCCCCTGGGGTTTTTTGAAAGGGGGGGGGGGGGTGTCCCCCGCCCCTCCCCCACGTCCGTTTTTGGGGCATTTCGGGGTTTTTTAAGGTGTTTTTTGGGTGCCGCTGCTTTTTTTGGGGGGGGGTTGGGGCGGGGAGGGATGGGGGGGGCGCGGGGGGACCCAGGCGTCGGTCCCGTGTCCCCCCCCCCTCCCCCGAGGCGGTTCTGCGCGTGTCAAAGTGCCCCCCTCCCCCCCCCCGCGAGGTGCCTTCACCCCTCCCCCCGCCCCAACCCCTGGAATTGGGGGGAAAAGGACCAAAATCAGGAAAAATCAGCTCGGAAACGGGGAGGGGGGGCCCCTTCCCCCCAATAAACCCGGCGGCTCCTTTTGCTGCGGCGCCTCTGTCCCGGGGGGAGGGGAGGGGTATGCACACGCGTGTGCAGCGGGGGCTGCGCACGGGGGGGTGCACGGGGGCTGACGTGGGGGAGGGTCACGGGGGGGTCATGGGAAGGTCACGGGGGGGGGGGGGTCGCGCCAGGATCAGGTCACACGTGTCCACCCCCTCCCCCAGGGGCCGAACCCAACACCCCCCCCCCCCCGCGTGTCGGGGTCCCCCGTGCAAGCCCCGCCCCCAGCTCGGCCCCGCCCCTCCGGCGCAAGCCCCGCCCACCGCCCCGCCCACCCGGAAGACACGTGTGGCGGCGCTGCCTCCGCCCGCGGCCGCCGCTCCGTGACGAGCAGCGCGCGCAGCCAATGGAGACGCTGGAAGGTTCCAGAAGGGCCGAACGCGCTCGGCAGTGAGCGGCCAATGGCGTGCGGGGGCGGGCCGTGCCGCCGACATCCGGCGGGGGGGGAGGGCTGCGGGGAGGCGGGCACCGTGTTCCGTGTTGGCCAATGGGAGTGTGGGAGCGCAGCCGACAGCCAATGACATTGCGGGAGGGAGCGGCCGGGCGGGGCCGGCGGCCAATGGGGGGGTGGGCGGGGCGCCGGGCTTCTAGCAGCTTCCAGAAGGCGGCGCGTTAGCGGCGGGAGCGGAGCCGGGCCGGGCCGCCATGGAGGAGGTGGGTGGGAGCCGGGGGGCCCTGGGGGTCCCGGAGGGGCCACCTCAGGCAGCTTGGGTTGTCGGGGAGGGGATTGGGGGTCCCTGAGCGGGTGTGGGGGTTCCGGAGGGGATCGGGGGGCTGGAGGGGGCGGCCAGCGGGATCGGGGGGGGGGGCGTGGGCTTTTGGGGAGCCCTGAGGGAGTTTGGGGTCACAGCGCGGAGCTGGGGGGGCCCTGAGGGGATCGAGGGGTGCGGGGGGGCCTTGGGGGTGTGTGAGAGGCTCTGGGGGTCCTGGGGGGGGTCTTGAGGGTGGGGGGTCCTGAGGGTGGGGGGCTCCTCTTCCTCCTCCCGCCCCTCCTCTTCCTCACACCTTCCTCTTCCTCGTGCTCCTCTGCCTTTCCCACGTGTCCCTCCTCCTCCTCGGGGCTCTTCTTTCCTCCCCCCTTCCTCCCCTGCTCTTCCTCACTCCCTGCCTTCCTCCTCCTCCCCCCCGGCCCGCAGGCGCAGGAGCTGAAGGAGCGGGGGAACCGGGCGCTGGCGGCGGGGGACGTGGGGGGCGCCGTGCGCCATTACTCGGCCGCCATCGCGCTGGACGGGCGCAACCACGTCCTCTTCAGCAACCGCTCGGCCGCCTACGCCCGCCAGGGCGACTACGCCCGCGCGCTGGCCGACGCCTGCCGCACGCTGGAGCTGCGCCCGGACTGGGCCAAGGTGGGGACCCCCCGGGAGATGGGGACCCCCCGGGAGATGGGGACCCTGCCTTCCAACCCCTGGGCAACAAACATGCGTTGAACCCCAAAACCTGTGCTGAATCCCCCACCAAACCCCAAAACTTGCGCTGAACCCCCAAACCTGAGCTAAACCCTCCCAGCACCCCCAAACCTGCCCTCAGTGCCCCCCCCTCCCCCCAGAACCCGAAAAGCTGCCCCGAGCCCTCAAACCTGCAGTGAACACCTCCTGGAACCCCCAAACCCACCCTGAGCCCCCCCAGCACCCCCAAGCCTGCCCTGTAGTTCCTCCCAGCACCCCAAAACCCACCATGAACCCTCCCGAGCACCTCCAAACCTGCATTGAACCCCTCTGGAACCCTCAAACCTGCCCTGAGCCACCCCCTGGAACCACAAAAGCTGCCCTGAACCCCCAAACCTGTACTGAACCGTTCCTGGAACCCCCAAATCCACCCTGAACCCCCCCGCAGCACTCCCAAACCTGCCCTACAGCCCTCCCAGCACCCCCAGATCCCCTTCAGCACCCCAAAACCAACTGTGACCCCCCCCAGCACTCCTAAACCGGCCCTACAGCTCCTCCCAGGACCCCCAGATCCCCTTCAGCACCCCAAAACCCACCCTGAGCTCCCCAGGACCCACCCGTCCCCCCCCCCCCAATCCAGGGGTACTCGCGCAAGGCGGCGGCGCTGGAGTTCCTGCAGCGCCTGGAGGAGGCCAAAGGCGTCTACGAGGAGGGGCTGCGGAGGGACCCCCAAAATGCCCAGCTCAAGGAGGGGCTGCGGGGGGTGGAGGCACGGCTGGCCGGTATGGGGGGGGCCTGGGGGGGCCCTGGGGATGGGAAATGGGGGGGTTAGGGGGTGGAGGCAGGGCTGGGGGGGGCTTCTTGGGGGTCACAGAGTGGGTCTGGGGGGGGCCCTGAGACGTTTTTGGGGTCCCAGAGTGGGTCTGGGGGGGAACCTGAGATGTTTTGGGGGTCTCTGAGGGGGTTTGGGGGGGCTGAGAGGGTCCCTAGGAAGGAGTTTGAGGTCCCAGAGTGGGACTGGGGGAACCCTGAGAGATTTTGGAGGTCTCTGAGGGGGGCTGGGAGGGGCTGTGGAGAGGTTTTGGGGTCCCCAAATGGGACTAGGGGGGTCTCTGTGAGGGGTTTTGGGGGGACCTGTGGGGGTCTGGAGCTCCCCGGGGGGGTTTGGGGAGGCCCTGACGCCCCCCTCCCTGTGCCTCCCCCCCAGAGCGGAAGTTGCTGAACCCCTTCAGCGTGCCGGACCTGTACGGGCGGCTGGAGGGGGACCCGCGAACCCGGGCGCTGCTGGGGGACCCCGAATTCCGGCGACTGCTGGAGCAGCTCCGCAGCAACCCGGCCCAGCTGGGCACGTCAGTGCGGGGGGGTTTGGGGGTGTCAGGACAGGGTGCGGGGGGGTTAGGGCTGATTTTGGGGTGATAAGGAGATTATAGGGCAGGGATGGGGGGGGTTAAGGGCAGGTTTGGGGGTTCTGGGGGGCGGGCTTAGGGCAGGTCTGGGGGTGCTGGGTGGGTTCAGGGCAGGTTTGGGGGTTCCAGAGGGGTTCAGTGCAAGTTTGGGGGTGCTTGGGGGGGGTTCCACTTGGGTTTGGGGGCTCAGCACAGGTTTTGGGGTTCAGCATGGGTTGCGGGGTTCCGGTGGGGTTCAGCGCAGGTTTGGGGGTTTAGGGCAGCTTTTAGGGTTCTGGGGGGGGGGATTCAGGGCAGGTGTGGGGGTGCTGGGAGGGTTTAGCTCAGGTTTGGGGGTTCAGGGCAGGTTTTGGGGTACCGGAGGGTGTCGGGGCAAACCCGGGGGCGCCTTGGCTGTCCCTGGGGGTTGGGGTGCAGATTTTGGGGTGCCCCCCAGGAAGCTGCAGGACCCGCGGGTGATGGCGGCGCTGAGCGTGCTGCTGGGGGTGGAGCTGGGGGGCGCCGAGGAGGAGGAGGAGGCGCCTTCCCCACCCCCCCCACAGGCCCCCCAAACCCCTGCCCCGCCCCCCCCCACCCCAGGAGCTCCCTGAAAACAAGAAGGAGGTGAGGGGGGGGGTTGGGGTGCTGGGGGAGGGGGTCTTGGGGGTGCTGGGGGGGTTGAGGAGCTGGGAGGTTTTGGGGTGGGGTTAGGGGTGCTGGGGGGGAGTTGGGAGGGGTTTTGGGGGAGTTGGGGGGGTTTTGGGGGTGCTGGGGGGGTTGAGCTGGGAGGTTTTGGGGGGGTTTGGGGGTGCTGGGGGGGGTTGAGGAGGGGGGGTTGAGGAGCTGGGAGGTTTTGGGGTGGGGTTAGGGGTGCTGGGGGGGAGTTGAGAGGGGTTTTGGGGGAGTTGGGGGGGTTTTGGGGGGTGCTGGGGGGGTTGAGCTGGGAGGGTTTGGGGGTGCTGGGGGGGTTGAGGAGCTGGGAGGTTTTGGGGTGGGGTTGGGGGGTGTTGGGGTGGAGGTGGGGGGGTTTTGGGGGTGCTGGGGGGGGTTTTGGGGGTGCTGGGAGGGGTTGGGGTGCTGGAGGTTTTGGGGTGACCCCCTCCCCGCAGGCGCAGCGGGAGAAGGAGCTGGGGAACGCCGCGTACCGGCGCAGGGAGTTCCCGGCCGCGCTGGAGCACTACGGCCGCGCCCGGCACCTCGACCCCTCCAACATGGCCTACGTCACCAACCAGGCCGGTGAGGGCGCCCAAAATCCACCCCAGAAATCCCCTGAACCTCCCAAAATACCCCTGAGCTCTCCTAAAAATCCTCTTGAACCCCCAAAATCCCCCTGAGCCCCCCCAAAGTCCCTCCTGAGTCCCCAGTATCCCCCCTGAACCCCCCCAAATCCTTCTGAACCCTAAAATCCCCCCTCAACCCCCCCAAAGTCCCTCCTGAGTCCCCACTATCCCCCTGACCCCCCCTGAAATCCCTCTGAACTCTAAAAATCCTCCCCGAACCCCCAAAATCCACCTCCCCCCCGCCCAGCCGTCTACTTCGAGACGGGCGACTACGAGCGGTGCCGGGCGCTGTGCGAGGAGGGGATCGCGGTGGGGCGGGAGAACCGGGAGGACTACAGGCAGATCGCCAAGTGAGTGTGTGTGTGGGGTGTTTGGGGGGGTGAACCCCGAAATCCCTCCTCCTTGCACCCCAAACCCCTCCCCGCAGGGCATACGCCCGCATCGGCAACTCCTACCTGCGGGAGGAGCGCTACAAAGAGGCCATCAACTTCTACAACAAATCCTTGGCCGAGCACCGCACGCCCGACGTGCTCAAGAAGTGTCAGCAGGTGATGGGAGGGGGTTGGAAAAGGGGGTGCAGCCCCCCCCCCCCCCCCAGCCAGCTCCCCCAACCCCCACGCTCGCCGCTGCAGGCAGAGAAGATCCTGAAGGAGCAGGAGCGCCTGGCGTACATCGACCCCGAGCTGGCGCTGCAGGAGAAGAACAAAGGCAACGAGTGCTTCCAGAGAGGTACGGGGGGGTCTGGGGGGCGTGAGGGCCCCCCCAAACCCCCGCTGACCCCCCCGCCGCCGTGGCCCCCCGCCCCCAGGGGAGTACCCCCAGGCCATGAAGCACTACAGCGAGGCCATCCGGCGCAACCCCAACGAGGCGCGGCTCTACAGCAACCGCGCCGCCTGCTACACCAAGCTGCTGGAGTTCCCCCTGGCCCTCAAGGTTGGGGTTTATTTCGGGGGCTCTGGGGGTTTGGGGGGGCTGTTTTGGGGTGTCTCTGACCCCCAATTTCACCCTTTTTTCCCCCCCAGGACTGCGAGGAGTGCATCCGCCTGGAGCCCTCATTCAGTGAGTAGAGAAGGGGTTGTCTCAAGGGGGGGGGGTGCTGTTTTTGGGGTGCTCCCCCCCTCCCTCTGTGTATTCCCCCCCATCTGAGCACCCCCCTCCCCCAGTCAAGGGCTACACGCGGAAGGCGGCGGCGCTGGAGGCCATGAAGGATTTCAGCAAGGCCATGGATGTCTACCAGCGCGCCCTTGACCTTGACCCCTCCTGTAAGGTGAGGGTCAGCCCCCCCCCCGGGCCCCCCAGGTGGGGGAGGGGTAGCTCTAACCCTTCCCCCCACTGTCCCCCCCCAGGAGGCGGGGGAGGGGTACCAGCGCTGCCTGCTGGCCCAGTACCACCGGCAGGACACCCCCGAGGAGGTGAAGCGCCGCGCCATGGCCGACCCCGAGGTGCAGCAGATCATGAGCGACCCCGCCATGCGCCTCATCCTGGAGCAGATGCAGAAGGACCCCCAGGCCCTCAGCGAGTGAGTGGGGGACACGGGGGCCCCAGGGGGACAGCAGCCCCCCCACAGCAGAGCCAGCAGGGGGGGTCCCCAACAACTCACAGGGGGTCCCCACATGTCAGGGGGGTGTCCCCAACGTGTCAGGGGGGGTCACAGGGGGTCCCCAGTGTGACAGACACCCCCTGGGGTGCTGAGTGCCCCCCCTGGGGTGTCCCCAGCACCTGATGGGGTCCCACGGCTCAGGGCAGGGCCCCAGCATGGTGGGGGGTGTCCCAGCCCCCCTCCGCCCTTTGTCCCCCTGCCTGTGCCTGGGGGGTCCCTGTGCCCCCCTGACCCCTGTGGCCCCCCAGGCACCTGAAGAACCCCGTCATCGCCCAGAAGATCCAGAAGCTGATGGACGTGGGGCTGATCGCCATCCGGTGACGTCACCCCCCGGGGGACCCCCTGGGGACACGGGAGGGGGGTCCCGGAGGGCAGGGGGGGTTGGGGGGTGCTGCCTCTTCTATCCCCCACCCCCCCATTTTGTGTCGGTTTTGGGGCGCTGTGCCCCCCCCAATAAAGAGCGGAGCAGTTGCCAGGCCCGGGCGCTGTGTGGGAATTTGGGGGGGGGGCTCGAACACTTGGGCCCCCTGGTGGGGGGGCGTGGAATTGGGGGGGCCCAGACACCGCATCCCGGGGTGGGGGCGTACAGGGGGGCAGTGTGGAAAGGGGGCTGGGGGGCCGCAGTGGGAGGGGAGGTGGTGGTTAATTGGGGGCACCCAATGCTTGGGTCCTCTCGCAGCTGAGGGGGGTCCCCCCCCACATGGGGGTCCCCCCACTTCGGGGACGCAGACGGCCGGGCCCCACGGCTCCTCCCCATCAGCTTCCTCTGCGGTGGGGGTTGGGGTGCTGTGGGGTGAACCCACACGTCCGGGCCCCACTTCCCCGGGGGGCGGGGCCGTGGGGCGGGGCCGAGGGGACCCGGGCGTCCGGGTGGGGACCGAGGCGTCGGGGCCATGGCGGGGCTGAAGACGGCGAGCGGGGAAACCATCGACGGCTCCTTCGAGCTGCAGGTGGAGGTGGAGGAGGGGGACGCCGTGGGGCAGGGCGACCCCACGGCCCCCCCCGGCCCCCCGCAGCCCTCCGCACCCTCGCCCTCCGCGTCACCGGGGACCTCCACGTCGGGGGGCTCATGCTGCTCATCGTGGAGAGCCTGGGTGAGCGGGGCTGCACCCCACGGCTGGGGCCCGGGGGACGGGCTTGGGGGGCTGGGGCCCATGGGGAAGGACTTGGGGGTCCGGGCCCCACATCCTGGGCCCTATGGGGAAGGACGCAGGCAGCTGGGCCCCCCCCGTCCGTCACGCGCTGCTGAGTGTGTGTGGGGAGGGGGGGCAGGATCCGGCCCCAGGGGGGCCCGGTCCTTATCGGGGGATCCTGGGGGTCCCCCATTTCCGTGTCCCCCCCCCCCTCTGCCGCACTGCTGTCCCTGGCCGGGCCGATAATGGAACCGCAGGATCCGAACAGCCCACTATGGGGCCCGGATGCCCCCGTGTGCCGCCCAGGCCCCCCACTGTGGTTTGGGATGCAGCAGGACCACCCTTAGGACCCTGTAACCCCCCCGTGCCCCCCAGGGGTGCAGTGGGACCCCCCCAGCCCCCCCTAACTTCAGTGCTCCTAGGGGTGCCCCCCAAACCCCTTCCTGGTGCCCCCTGGGGTGCCCCCCTAACCCCACCCCCCCCGGGGGGCCCCCCTAACCTCGGTGCCCCCCTAACCCCAGTGCCCCCCAACGATGCCCCCAGCCCCCTAACCCCTGTGCCCCCTAGCCCCCGCTAACCTGCTCCCCCCGGGGTGCCCCCTGATGGGGTGCCCCCTGACCCGGTTCCCCTTTGACCCACTGCCCCCTGACCCGGTGCCCCCTGACCCAGTTCCCCTTTGACCCGCTGCCCCCTGACCCGCTGCCCCCTGACCCGCTGCCCCCTGACCTGGTTTCCCTTGGACCCGGTGCCCCTTTGACCCGGTGCCCCCTGACCCGCTGCCCCCTGACCCGGTTCCCCTTGGACCCGGTGCCCCCTGACCTGGTGCCCCCTGACCCGGTTCCCCTTGGACCCGCTGCCCCTTTGACCCAGTGCCCCCTGACCCGGTTCCCCCCTGACCCGCTGCCCCTGACCCGGTTCCCCTTTGACCCGGTGCCCCCTGCCCCGCTGCCCCCGCAGGGCTCCGCCGGGACTGGTCGGACCACGCGCTGTGGTGGGCCCAGCGCCGGACGTGGCTGCTGCGGCCCGGGCGGGCGCTGGAGGCGCTGGGGGTGGGGGCCGAGGCCCGGCTCCGCTTCGCCCCCCAGCACCGCCCGCTGCTCCTGCGGCTCCCGAACCGCCGCCGCCTCCGCCTGCGCCTCAGCTTCGCGCGGCCCGTGGCCGCCGCCGTGCAGCGGGCGTGTGGGGTGCTGGGTGCGGGCTCTGGGGTGCGGGGTGCTGGGTGCGGGGTGCTGGGTGCGGGGTGCTGGGTGCGGGCTTTGGGGTGCTGGGTGCTGGTGCGGGCTTTGGGGTGCTGGGTGCTGGGTGCGGGCTCTGGGGTGCGGGGTGCGGGGTGCGGGCTTTGGGGTGCTGGGTGCTGGGTGCGGGCTCTGGGGTGCGGGGTGCGGGGTGCGGCTTTGGGGTGCGGGGTGCGGGCTCTGGGGTGCGGGGTGCTGGGTGCGGGCTCTGGGGTGCGGGGTGCGGGGTTTGGGGTGCGGGGTGCTGGGTGCGGGCTCTGGGGTGCGGGGTGCGGGCTTTGGGGTGCGGGGTGCTGGGTGCGGGCTCTGGGGTGCGGGGTGCTGGGTGCGGGGTGCTGGGTGCGGGCTTTGGGGTGCAGGGTGCGGGGTTTGGGGTGCGGGGTTTGGGGTGCGGGGTGCGGGGTTTGGGGTGCGGGGTGCTGGGTGCGGGCTTTGGGGTGCGGGGTGCTGGGTGCGGGCTCTGGGGTGCAGGGTGCGGGGTTTGGGGTGCTGGGTGCGGGGGGGATTGGGGGGGCATTGGGGGAGGATGGGGGGATGGGGGGTGAGGAGGGAATTGGGGGGGGGGATGGAGGGAGGATGGGGGGGGATTGGGGGACGGGGGAGAGGGGGGGATGGGGGACTGGGGACGGATGGGCTGGGGGGGGATTGGGGGACTGGGGGCCACTGGAGGGGTTATTGGGGGGTCTGGGGAGGGGTCGGGGAAGGGAACTGAGGGGGGCTGTGAGGTCTGTGGGGCGCGGGGGTCCCTGGGGGTGACGCGGGCCCGGGGTCGCAGGGATCCGGTACCCCGAGGAGCTGTCGCTGCTGCGGCCGCCGGAGGAGGAGGAGGGGGGCGGGGGCGAGGGGAGGAAGGGCAGCGCCCCTCCCCCAGCCCCAGACTTCGACCTCACCCACCTCGCGCTGCCCCCCGGTGAGTGGGGGGCCGCCCCCGCCCCCCCTTCACCCCCCCCCCCCGTGCGAGCCCCGAGCCAGGGGTGCGCCCCCCTCCCCCATACAAACCCCTCCCCCTTCCCCCCCAGGCGATGAGCCCCTCCCCCCGCTGCCCCCCGACTGCTACCGGATGCTCGTGGCCCCTCGGGGGGGGCTGGGCCCCACCGCCCCCCCCCCGGCCCCCCCGCGGGAGCCCCCTGCTGCGCCGCACGCGCCTGCACGCGCGGTACGGGGGGCGGGGCCAGGGGCGGAGTGGGCGGGGCCACATGGCGGGGTGGGCGGGGCCGTGGGGCGGAGTGGGCGGGGCCGTCGGTGGAGGCGGGGCCGTGTGGCGGGGCCGGGCTCAGGGTGGCCCCGCCCGCAGGTGGCTGGACCCCTGGCGCTCGCTGCTGGAGCAGGACGTGAGGGACGACGAGGAGCTGCTGCTGCGCTTCAAGTACCTCTGCATCCATGACCTGGACCCACAGGTACCCCAAGCGCCCTGACTCACCCCGAAACACCCCCGGAACACCCCAAATCCACCTCAAAACATCCTGAACCACCCCGAAACACCCTGGAACACCCCAAAAACACCTCAAAGCACCCTGAACCGCCCCAAAACCATCTCAAAACGCCCCGAGGCACACCAAAACACCCCAGGCCACCCTGAGACACCCCAAAACAGACCCCCAACACCCCCCCCAAGTCCCTAAATACCCCTCCTGGGACCCCCAGGTACTCCCAGGTCCCCATGGCCCCCCCCTCAGTGTGTGCCCCTCCCCCCCCGGGCCCCCCCGGGCCCCCCTCACCCCCTGCCCCCCAGCGGGACGAGCTGCGCCTGGCCCTGCTCTACGAGCAGGGGCGCTGGGCCGTGCTGAGCGAGGAGCTCGACTGCACCGAGGAGGAGATGATGCTCTTCGCCGCCCTGCAGGTACCCCTGCCCCCCCCCGCACCCCAAAACACCCCCGGTGCCCCCTGACCCCTCTGGATCCCCACAGAACCCCAAAAGCCCTACATGGCCCCCCCCCGGGCCCCCACAGACACCCTTGAACCCCCCCCCGAACCTCCCTGGCCCCCCCTAAAATATCCATAGTCCCCCCCTGCACCCCAAAAACACCCCAGACCCACCCCCCCAGGCCCCCCCGACCTGCCTGGATACAGGCAGAACCCCAAAACCCCTACGTACTCCCCCTGCTCCCCCACAGACACCCTTGAACACCCCCCCGTACCCCTCCCATACTTCCATGAACACCCCAAAATATCCGTAGGCCCCCATGCCCCCACACAACCCCCGAAAACCCCCTTAGATCCCCCAAAACCCCCCCAAAGCATCCTGGACACCCCCCAGACACCCCCAGATCCCAACCCCAAACCTCCTGGGCCCCTCCCCTTCCCTCCTAGCCCCTAAATTCCCCCCTGGGACCCCCAATCCCCCTCACGTGACCCCCATTGTCCCCCCCCCCCGGTTGTGGGGCTCCCCCTGACCCCCTCAGTACCACATCGATGAAGTGGGGGGCAGCGGGGAGCCCGGGGGGGGCCGGTGGGGGCGAGGACCTGGACGACCTGGACGCAGCTCTCAGCAACCTGGAGGTGAAACTGGGGGGCGAGGCTGAGCCCCCCGGGCCACTGGTGAGACTGGGGGGGACTGGGAGGAACTGGGGGGGCTCCCTGGCCAGACTGGGAGATACTGGGGTGCACTGGGAGATTTGGGGGAGTCACAGGGCCCGGTGTCCCCAGGAGGAGCTCAGCCCCATCCCCGAGCTGGCAGAAGAGCTGGAGATGTACAGGTACCCCCCTGGTTTTTGGGTGTCCCCCCCTGGTTATTGGGGTCCCCTCTCAGACACTGGGGTCCCTTCCCGGACACAGGGGTGTTCCCCCTCCCTCGGATATTGGGGTCCCCTGGATATCAGGGTGTCTCCCCTCCCCCCCCCGCATGCTGGGGTCCCCCCTGGATATCAGGGTCCCCCCAGACACTGGGGTCCCCCCCGTGCCCCCCAGGCCCCGCAAGCTGGCGCTGCGGGGGTTCCGCCCCACCTGGGCCGTGCTGAAGGAGACGACGCTCATGTACGGGCGCAGCCCCCCCACGGCAGGGGGGGAGCCCCTGCAACAGCTCAACCTCAGGGGTGAGACCCCCAAACCCCCCCCGGGGACTCCCTGGGCACCCCAAACCCTTCTAGGACCCCTGGGAATCCCCAAATCCCTCCAGGGACCCCTGAGACCTCCCTGGACCCCCCCAAGCCCCCCCAGGAACCCCCAAACCTCCCCAGGGCCCCCCTGGGCACCCCCAAACCCTTTTGGGACCCTTGAGGCCCTTATGGGACCCCCCAGGATCCCCAGACCCCTCCTGGGACCCCTAAAACCCTCCTAGGACCCCCCAAATTTCCTGAGACCCCCCCCCAGACCCCTCCTGGGACCCCCCAGGACCCCTGGGACCTCCCTGAAAACCCCCCCAGGGCTTCTAGACCCCTTCTGGCACCGTCCCAGGACCCCCAGACCCTTTCTGGGACTCCCCAGGACCTCTAGACCCCTTCTGCGACTCCCCACGATGACCTAATCCCTCCTGGGACCCCCCAAATTCCCTGAGACCCCCTTCCAAGCCCCTCCTGGCACCCCCCAGGACCCCTGAAACTTCCCTGAGACCCCCCAGGACTCCCTAACCCATCCTGGGACCCCCAATACTCTTCTGGGACCCCCCAATACTCTTCTGGGTCCCCCCAAATCCCTTGAGACCCTCTTCTGGGACCCCTGAGACTCCCCCTAGTGCCCCCCCCCATTTCCACAGGGCCCCAGTGAAGGGGACGGGGGGGGGGGTGCCAAGGATGCTAGGGTCCCCCTGAGCTCCTGGGGCCCCCCACGACCCCCTGTGCCCCCCCAGGCTGTGAGGTGACGCCCGACGTGGATGTGGGGACGCAGAAATTCGGCATCAAACTCCTGGTGGCGACGCCCGAGGGGATGAGCGAGATCCAGCTGCGCTGCCGGGGCGTCAGTGGGGCTGGGGGGCACCCGTGGGCTGGGGGGCGTCAGTGGGGCTGGGGGGGCACCAGTGGGGCTGGGGGCGTCAGTGGGGCTGGGGGGCACCCGTGGGGCTGGGGGGCGTCAGTGGGGCTGGGGGGCACCAGTGGGGCTGGGGGGCACCCGTGGGGCTGGGGGGCGTCAGTGGGGCTGGGGGGGCCGTGGGCTGGGGGACGTCAGTGGGGCTGGGGGGCACCCGTGGGGCTGGGGGGGCGTCAGTGGGGCTGGGGGGGCCGTGGGGCTGGGGACGTCAGTGGGGCTGGGGGGCACCCGTGGGGCTGGGGGGCGTCAGTGGGGCTGGGGGGCACCCGTGGGGCTGGGGGGCGTCAGTGGGGCTGGGGGGGCCGTGGGGCTGGGGGGCACCCGTGGGGCTGGGGGGCGTCAGTGGGGCTGGGGGGCACCAGTGGGGCTGGGGGTGTCAGTGGGGCTGGGGGGCACCCGTGGGGCAGCCATGGGGGGATCTCGTGGGTCCCGGGGGGGGGGTTGAGGATTCCCAGGCGGTTTTGGGGGTTCCCAGGAGGTTTATGGGGTACCTTGGGGGTTTGGGGAGTCTGGGGGGTCTGAGGAGGGGTCAGAGGGGTCCCGGAGGGGTTTTGGGGTCCCAGGGGAGTTTGGGGGTTCCAAGTGGGGTTTGGGCGTTCCCAGGGGTTGTTTGGGTTCCCTGGGGGGTTTTGGGGGTCCAAGGAGGGTTTGGAGGTTCCTGAGGGGGGGTCGGGGTCCCCAGAAGGTTTTGGGGGTTCCCAGTGGAGTTTGTGGGTCCCCAGGGGGTTTCTGGGGTCCCCAGGGGTTTTTGGGGTGTCTGACATGCCCTGTCCCCCCAGGCCCCCCAGTACGCGCGCTGGGTGACCGGCTGCCGCTTGGCCTCGCGCGGGGCGCTCGCTCTCGGACCCCTCCTTCGGGGCGGAGGCACGGGGGGTCCTGGGGGTCCTGGGGCTGCAGCCGGAGGGGGGGCCCCTCGCTGCCCCCCACCGCCCCCGGGGCGCCCCCCCACCGCGCCCCCCCGAACCCCCGCGTGCTCCTGGCGCCCCGCTTCCAGCGCAAGGTCAAGGCCAAGCAGGTAACGGAGCCCCCCGGCCCCCAGCGCGGGGACCCCCAGCGCGGGGACCCCCAGAGCGGGGACGCCCATAGCGGGGACCCCCATAGCGGGGACGCCATCCCGGCGCCCCCACATTGACCCCGTGCCCCCGGCCCAGCTGGGCCCCCGCGTCCTGGAGCTCCTGCACCGCCTGGGGGCCCTGACCCCCGCCCAGGCCCGGCTGCGCTTCCTGGAGGCCTGGAGGGCCCTGCCCGGCTTCGGCCTCGCCTACTTCCTCGTCAGGTACTGGGGGCACTGGAGCACTGGGGGGCACTGGGAGCACTGGGGTCACTGGGGGTACTGGGAGGCACTGGGGGCACTGGGAGGCACTGGGGGTACTGGGAGGCACTGGGGGCACTGGGAGGCACTGGGGGGTCACTGGGAGGCACTGGGAGCACTGGGAGGCACTGGGAGCACTGGGGTCACTGAGGGTACTGGGAGGCACTGGGAGCACTGGGGGCACTGGGAGCACTGGGAGCACTGGGGGCACTGGGAGCACTGGGGGCACTGGGGTCACTGGGAGCACTGGGGTCACTGGGGGTACTGGGAGGCACTGGGGGTACTGGGGGCACTGGGAGCACTGGGGGTACTGGGAGGCACTGGGAGCACTGGGGTCACTGGGGGCACTGGGAAGCACTGGGAGGCACTGGGAGCACTGGGGTCACTGGGAGCACTGGGGGCACTGGGGGTACTGGGAGGCACTGGGGGTACTGGGAGGCACTGGGGGCACTGGGAGCACTGGGGGCACTGGGAGGCACTGGGAGCACTGGGGTCACTGGGGGCACTGGGAGCACTGGGGTCACTGGAGCACTGGGGGGTCACTGGGAGCACTGGGGGTACTGGGAGGCACTGGGAGCACTGGGGGCACTGGGAGCACTGGGTCCCCCAGGTTCAAGGGCAGCCGGCGGGAGGAGGTGTTGGGGGTCACTGGGAGCACTGGGGGGTCACTGGGAGCACTGGGTCCCCCAGGTTCAAGGGCAGCCGGCGGGAGGAGGTGTTGGGGGTCACTGGGAGCACTGGGGGGTCACTGGGAGCACTGGGTCCCCCAGGTTCAAGGGCAGCCGGCGGGAGGAGGTGTTGGGGGTCACTGGAGCACTGGGGGGTCACTGGGAGCACTGGGTCCCCCAGGTTCAAGGGCAGCCGGCGGGAGGAGGTGTTGGGGGTCGGCCCCTCGCGGCTGCTGCGGATGGAGGCCGGGGGGGGCGGGGCGGTGACCCGGGCCTGGCGGTACAGCGCCCTGCGGCAGTGGGACATCAACTGGGACAGCCAGCAGGTGGGCACTGGGAGCACTGGGAGGGGACTGGGAGGGACAGGGGGGCACTGGGGGGGCTACTGGGGAGCACTGGGGGGCGCTGTGGGGGTGCTGGGAGCACTGGGAGGCAGTGGAGGGGTACTGGGGGGCACTGGGAGGGGAATGGGAGGGACAGGCGGGTACTGGGGAGCACTGGGAGGCACTGGGGGGCGCTGTGGGGGTGCTGGGAGCACTGGGAGGCAGCGGAGGGGTACTGGGGGACACTGGGAGGGGAATGGGAGGGACAGGCGCGTACTGGGGAGCACTGGGAGGCGCTGTGGGGGTGCTGGGAGCACTGGGAGGTAGCAGGGGTACTGGGGGGCACTGGGAGGGGACTAGGAGTGGAGAGGAGGCACTGGCAGGGTGCTGGGAGCACTGGGAGGCACGGGGGGGGGTACTGGTGGGCTGTGGGGCTGGGCATGGATGGGGGGGCACTGACTGTGGGGGGACACACCCTGGGGGGGTTGGGGGTGTCCCGGTGCCCCCCTGATCCCCCCCGTGCCCCCCAGGTGACGCTGGAGCTGGAGGGGGAGGTGACGCTGGGTTTCGGGGTGCTCTCTGCCCCCTGCCGCGCCCTGCACGAGTTCCTGGGGGGGTACCTGTGCCTGGGGGGGGCGCCGCCCGGGGCACCCCTTCGACCTCCAGCTCTTCCAGAAGCTCACGGGGGGGCAGGAGCCCCTCTGAGCCCCCCAGGAAACGGGGTCACGGCGTCAACGGTTTATTGGAGTCTGGGGGCCCCCCACCCCCCCATCCCCATGTGGGGACCCCCCCCCCCCCCCCCGTCCTCATCTTGGGGCCCCTCCAGCGGCAGCAGACACCCTGGGGGGGGCAATAAAGCAGCTGTTACCATGGCAACTCCAGTGTCCCCCCCCAAATCCTGGGTGTCCCCCCCAAACTCCCACCCCCCCCGACCCCCAGGGTTCCCCCAAACCCCTGGGGCTCCCCAAAACCCCAGGGCCCTCTGTGTCCCCCCCAAACCCTGGGGTCCCCCCCGAATCCATGTGTACTCCCAAACACCAGAGTCCCTCCCCCCCCAAACCCCTGGGGCTCCCCCTGAACCCCAGGGCCCCCTCAAACCCTGGGGCCCCCCAAACCCCTGGGACCCCCCTGAACCCCAGGGCCCCCAAGTCCCCGGGGCCCCCCCAAACCCGGGGTCCTCACGGTGCGGCCGCAGCTGAAGGACACGGAGGAAATATTTGGGGGGGAGGCACCCCCCGGGGCCCCCCGGCGTCAGGATCACCCCGTTGGCCGAGCGGAAAAAGGGGATCCCGTCTGCGGGGGGACCAGAGGCGTCACCCCCAAAGTCCGGGGACCCCCAAACCCCAGGGTCCCCCTGAAGTCTGGGGTCCCCCTAAACTCCAGACCCACCCCCCCAAACCCCTGGGACCCTCCCCCAAACTCTGCAGTCCCCCCAAACCCCAGGCCCCCCTGAACCCCAGGGACCCCCCCCAAAGTCCAGTGTCCTCCCTCAAACTTGGGGACCCCCCGAAACTACAGGGTCTCCCCCAAACTTGGGGTCCCCCCAAACTCCAGGGTCCCCCCACACCCCAGTTGGTGTCCCCCGCCCCCCCCCGAATCCCTCCATTCCCCCCAAACCCCCGAGAGCCCCCCAAACTCGGGGTGCCCCCAAACTCGGGGTGCCCCTCACCCGCCAGCGCCCGGGGGCCGTCGATGACGATGGCGATCTCGGAATCCGGCCTCATCCCTGGGGAGGGGGTTGGGGGTCAGGGCCGCCGATATCGGGGTGCCGGGGGGGGTGTGGGGGTGCCCCTCACCGCTGCGCACGCCGGGGTCCCCCGGGAGGCCGGGGGCGAGGTGGATGTGGAGGCGCCCCATGGGGCGCAGCCCCCCCGCGCGGATCGGGGCCCAGAGGCGGCGCCGGGTGCCGTGGGCCAGGGTGGGGGGCAGCGCCTCGGGGGTCCGCAGCGGGGTCAGCTCCAGCGCCGGCACCTGCGCACCCCGAAACCCCTGAGGCACCGCGGGACCCCCCAAACCCCGGGACCCCAAATCGCCCCCCTCTGGAGCCCCCAAATCACCCTGGAGTCCACCTGGGACCCCCCAAATCACCCTTGGACCCCAAATCTCCCCCTCTGGGACCCCCAGAGCCCCTTTTATGACCCCCAGTACCCAAGAGCCCCTTTTAGGGCCCCCCAGGACCCCCAGAGCCCCTTTTAGAGCCCCCCAGGACCCCCAGAGCCCCTTTTAGGGCCCCCCAGGGCCCATTTTAGGCCCCCCAGGACCCCCTCAGCCCCTTTTAGGCCCCCCAAGACCCCCAGAGCCCCTTTTAGGGCCCCCCAGGGCCCATTTTAGGGTCCCCCAGCACCCCCAGAGCCCATTTTAGGCCCCCCAAGACCCCCAGAGCCCCTTTTAGGCCCCCCAAGACCCCCAGAGCCCCTTTTAGCCCCCCCCAAAACACACAGAGCCCCTTTTAGGGCCCCCCAGGGCCCATTTTAGGGTCCCCCAGCACCCCAGAGCCCATTTTAGGCCCCCCAAGACCCCCAGAGCCCCTTTTAAGGCCCCCCAAGACCCCCAGAGCCCCTTTTAGGCCCCCCCAAAACACACAGAGCCCCTTTTAGGCCCCCAAGACCCCCAGAGCCCCTTTTAGGCCCCCCAAGACCCCCAGAGCCCCTTTTAGGGCCCCCCAGGGCCCATTTTAGGTCCCCCAGCACCCCCAGAGCCCATTTTAGGACCCCTAGCACACCCTGAACCCACTTTAGGGCCCCCCAGGACCCCCCAGAGCCCCGTTTTAGGCCCCCCAGGGCCCATTTTAGACCCCCCAGCACCCCCAGAGCCCCTTTTAGGCCCCCCAAGACCCCCAGAGCCCCTTTTAGGGCCCCCCAGGTCCCATTTTAGGGTCCCCCAGGACCCCCCGAACCCATTTTAGGGCCCCCCAAGTCCCCCAGGGCCCCTTTTAGGCCCCCCAAGACCCCCAGGGCCCCTTTTAGGCCCCCTGAGGACCCCCAGATCTCTTTTAGCCCCCCCTAGGTAACCCAGACCCCATTTTTGGGCCCCCCAGAACACCCAGACCCCCTTTTAACGACCACTAGGACCCACAGACCCCCTTTTCGAGCCCCCCAAGCCCCCTAAACCTATTTTAGGGCCCCCCAGAACCCCTTTTAAGGCCCACAAGACCCCAAGAGCCCCTTTTAGGACCCCCAGGACCCCCTGAACCCATTTTAGGGCTCCCCAGGACGTCCAGAGCCCCTTTTAACGCCCCAAATTCCCCCTGAACGCCCTTTAGGGCCCCCGCAAGACCAGCAGAGCCCCTTCTCGGCCTCCCCAGCCCCATTCAGAGCCCCCAAATCCCCCTGGAGCCCCCCAGGGACACCCCAAATCCCACTGGGACCCCAAATCCCCTCCTCTGGAGCCCCCAAATCCCCCTGGAGCCCCCCAGGGACCCCCAAATCCCCCTGGGACCCCAAATCCCCTCCTCTGGAGCCCCCAAATCCCCCTGGAGCCCCCCAGGGACCCCCAAAGCGCCCTGGGACCCCAAATCCCCTCCTCTGGAGCCCCCAAATCCCCCTGGGACCCCAAATCCCCTCCTCTGGAGCCCCCAAATCCCCCTGGAGCCCCCCAGGGACCCCCAAAGCCCCCTGGGACCCCAAATCCCCTCCTCTGGAGCCCCCAAATCCCCCTGGAGCCCCCCAGGGACCCCCAAATCCCCCTGGGACCCCAAATCCCCTCCTCTGGAGCCCCCAAATCCCCCTGGAGGCCCCAGGGACCCCCAAAGCCCCCTGGGACCCCAAATCCCCCCCTCTGGAGCCCCCAAATCCCCCTGGGACCCCAAATCCCCCCCCCCCCCGGAGCCCCCAAATCCCCCTGGAGCAACCCAGGGACCCCCCAAATCCCCCTGGGACCCCAAATCCCCTCCTCTGGCGCCCCCAGGGACCCCCAAATCCCCCTGGGACCCCAAATCCCCTCCTCTGGAGCCCCCAAATCCCCCTGGGACCCCCCAGGGAGCCCCAAATCCCCCTGGGACCCCAAATCCCCTCCTCTGGAGCCCCCAAATCCCCCTGGGACCCCAAATCCCCTCCTCTGGAGCCCCCAAATCCCCCTGGAGCCCCCCAGGGACCCCCAAAGCCCCCTGGGACCCCAAATCCCCTCCTCTGGAGCCCCCAAATAACACTGGAGCCCCCCAGGGACCCCCAAAGCCCCCTGGGACCCCAAATCCCCTCCTCTGGAGCCCCCAAATCCCCCTGGAGCCCCCCAGGGACCCCCAAAGCCCCCTGGGACCCCAAATCCCCTCCTCTGGAGCCCCCAAATCCCCCTGGAGCCCCCCAGGGACCCCAAAGCCCCCTGGGACCCCAAATCCCCTCCTCTGGAGCCCCCAAATCCCCCTGGAGCCCCCCAGGGAGCCCCAAAGCCCCCTGGGACCCCAAATCCCCTCCTCTGGAGCCCCCAAATCCCCCTGGGACCCCAAATCCCCTCCTCTGGAGCCCCCAAATCCCCCTGGAGCCCCCCAGGGACCCCCAAAGCCCCCTGGGACCCCAAATCCCCTCCTCTGGAGCCCCCAAATACCACTGGAGCCCCCCAGGGACCCCCAAAGCCCCCTGGGACCCCAAATCCCCTCCTCTGGAGCCCCCAAATCCCCCTGGGACCCCCCAGGGAGCCCCAAATCCCCCTGGGACCCCAAATCCCCTCCTCTGGAGCCCCCCAAATCCCCCTGGGACCCCAAATCCCCTCCTCTGGAGCCCCCAAATCCCCCTGGAGCCCCCCAGGGACCCCCCAAAGCCCCCTGGGACCCCAAATCCCCTCCTCTGGAGCCCCCAAATACCACTGGAGCCCCCCAGGGACCCCCAAAGCCCCCTGGGACCCCAAATCCCCTCCTCTGGAGCCCCCAAATCCCCCTGGAGCCCCCCAGGGACCCCCAAAGCCCCCTGGGACCCCCAAATCCCCTCCTCTGGAGCACCCAAATACCACTGGAGCCCCCCAGGGACCCCCAAAGCCCCCTGGGACCCCCAAATCCCCTCCTCTGGAGCACCCAAATACCACTGGAGCCCCCCAGGGACCCCCAAAGCCCCCTGGGACCCCAAATCCCCTCCTCTGGAGCCTCCAAATACCACTGGAGCCCCCAGGGACCCCCAAAGCCCCCTGGTACCCCAAATCCCCTCCTCTGGAGCCCCCAAATCCCCCTGGGACCCCAAATCCCCTCCTCTGGAGCCCCCAAATCCCCCTGGAGCCCCCCAGGGACCCCCGAAGCCCCCTGGGACCCCAAATCCCCTCCTCTGGAGCCCCCAAATCCCCCTGGAGCCCCCCAGGGACCCCCAAAGCCCCCTGGAACCCCAAATCCCCTCCTCTGGAGCCCCCAAATCCCCCTGGAGCCCCCCAGGGAGCCCCAAATCCCCCTGGGACCCCAAATCCCCTCCTCTGGAGCCCCCAAATCCCCCTGGGACCCCCCAGGGAGCCCCAAATCCCCCTGGGACCCCAAATCCCCTCCTCTGGAGTACCCAAATCCCCCTGGGACCCCCAAATCCCCTCCTCTGGAGCCCCCAAATCCCCCTGGACCCCACCAGGGATCCCCAAAGCCCCCTGGGACCCCAAATCCCCTCCTCTGGAGCCCCCAAATCCCCCTGGGACCCCCAAATCCCCTCCTCTGGAGCCCCCAAATCCCCCTGGAGCCCCCCAGGGACCCCCAAAGCCCCCTGGGACCCCAAATCCCCTCCTCTGGAGCCCCCCAAATCCCCCTGGAGCCCCCCAGGGACCCCCAAAGCCCCCCTGGGACCCCAAATCCCCTCCTCTGGAGCCCCCAAATCCCCCTGGAGCCCCCCAGGGACCCCCAAAGCCCCCTGGGACCCCAAATCCCCTCCTCTGGAGCCCCCAAATCCCCCTGGGACCCCAAATCCCCTCCTCTGGAGCCCCCAAATCCCCCTGGAGCCCCCCAGGGACCCCCAAAGCCCCCTGGGACCCCAAATCCCCTCCTCTGGAGCCCCCCAAATCCCCCTGGAGCCCCCCAGGGACCCCCAAAGCCCCCTGGGACCCCAAATCCCCTCCTCTGAAGCCCCCAAATCCCCCTGGAGCCCCCCAGGGATCCCAAATCCCCCTGGGACCCCAAATCCCCTCCTCTGGAGCCCCCAAATCCCCCTGGAGCCCCCCAGGGACCCCCAAAGCCCCCTGGGACCCCAAATCCCCTCCTCTGGAGCCCCCAAATCCCCCCTGGAGCCCCCCAGGGACCCCCAAAGCCCCCTGGGACCCCAAATCCCCTCCTCTGGAGCCCCCAAATCCCCCTGGAGCCCCCCAGGGAGCCCCAAACCCCCCTGGGACCCCAAATCCCCTCCTCTGGAGCCCCCAAATCCCCCTGGAGCCCCCCAGGGACCCCCAAAGCCCCCTGGGACCCCAAATCCCCTCCTCTGGAGCCCCCAAATCCCCCTGGAGCCCCCCAGGGAGCCCCAAAGCCCCCTGGGACCCCAAATCCCCTCCTCTGGAGCCCCCAAATCCCCCTGGGACCCCCAAATCCCCCTCCTCTGGAGCCCCCAAATCCCCCTGGGACCCCAAATCCCCTCCTCTGGAGCCCCCCAAATCCCCCTGGAGCCCCCCAGGGACCCCCAAAGCCCCCTGGGACCCCAAATCCCCTCCTCTGGAGCCCCCAAATACCACTGGAGCCCCCAGGGACCCCCAAAGCCCCCTGGGACCCCAAATCCCCTCCTCTGGAGCCCCCAAATCCCCCTGGGACCCCCCAGGGAGCCCCAAATCCCCCTGGGACCCCAAATCCCCTCCTCTGGAGCCCCCAAATCCCCCTGGGACCCCAAATCCCCTCCTCTGGAGCCCCCAAATCCCCCCTGGAGCCCCCCAGGGACCCCCAAAGCCCCCTGGGACCCCAAATCCCCTCCTCTGGAGCCCCCAAATACCACTGGAGCCCCCCAGGGACCCCCAAAGCCCCCTGGGACCCCCAAATCCCCTCCTCTGGAGCCCCCAAATCCCCCTGGAGCCCCCCAGGGACCCCCAAAGCCCCCTGGGACCCCAAATCCCCTCCTCTGGAGCACCCAAATACCACTGGAGCCCCCAGGGACCCCCAAAGCCCCCTGGGACCCCAAATCCCCTCCTCTGGAGCACCCAAATACCACTGGAGCCCCCCAGGGACCCCCAAAGCCCCCTGGGACCCCCAAATCCCCTCCTCTGGAGCCTCCAAATACCACTGGAGCCCCCCAGGGACCCCCCAAAGCCCCCTGGTACCCCCAAATCCCCTCCTCTGGAGCCCCCAAATCCCCCTGGGACCCCCAAATCCCCTCCTCTGGAGCCCCCAAATCCCCCTGGAGCCCCCCAGGGACCCCCCGAAGCCCCCTGGGACCCCAAATCCCCTCCTCTGGAGCCCCCAAATCCCCCTGGAGCCCCCCAGGGACCCCCAAAGCCCCCTGGAACCCCAAATCCCCTCCTCTGGAGCCCCCCAAATCCCCCTGGAGCCCCCCCAGGGAGCCCCAAATCCCCCTGGGACCCCAAATCCCCTCCTCTGGAGCCCCCAAATCCCCCTGGGACCCCCCAGGGAGCCCCAAATCCCCCTGGGACCCCAAATCCCCTCCTCTGGAGTACCCAAATCCCCCTGGGACCCCAAATCCCCTCCTCTGGAGCCCCCAAATCCCCCTGGACCCCACCAGGGATCCCCAAAGCCCCCTGGGACCCCAAATCCCCTCCTCTGGAGCCCCCAAATCCCCCTGGGACCCCAAATCCCCTCCTCTGGAGCCCCCAAATCCCCCTGGAGCCCCCCAGGGACCCCCAAAGCCCCCCTGGGACCCCAAATCCCCTCCTCTGGAGCCCCCAAATCCCCCTGGAGCCCCCCAGGGACCCCCAAAGCCCCCTGGGACCCCAAATCCCCTCCTCTGGAGCCCCCAAATCCCCCTGGAGCCCCCCAGGGACCCCCAAAGCCCCCTGGGACCCCAAATCCCCTCCTCTGGAGCCCCCAAATCCCCCTGGGACCCCAAATCCCCTCCTCTGGAGCCCCCAAATCCCCCTGGAGCCCCCCAGGGACCCCCAAACCCCCCTGGGACCCCAAATCCCCTCCTCTGGAGCCCCCCAGGGACCCCCAAATCGCCCTGGGACCCCAAATCCTCTCCTCTGGAGTCCCCAAATCCCCCTGGAGCCCCCCAGGGACCCCCAAAGCCCCCTGGGACCCCAAATCCCCTCCTCTGGAGCCCCCCAAATCCCCCTGGACCCCACCAGGGATCCCCAAAGCCCCCTGGGACCCCCAAATCCCCTCCTCTGGAGTACCCAAATCCCCCTGGGACCCCAAATCCCCTCCTCTGGAGCCCCCCAAATACCACTGGAGCCCCCCAGGGACCCCCAAAGCCCCCTGGGACCCCAAATCCCCTCCTCTGGAGCCCCCAAATCCCCCTGGAGCCCCCCAGGGACCCCCAAATCCCCCTGGGACCTCAAATCCCCTCCTCTGGAGCCCCCATATCCCCCTGGGACCCCAAATCCCCTCCTCTGGAGCCCCCAAATCCCCCTGGACCCCACCAGGAATCCCCAAATCCCCGTGGGACCCCAAATCCCCCCCTCTGGAGCCCCCAAATCCCCCTGGAGCCCCCCAGGGACCCCCAAATCCCCCTGGGACCCCAAATCCCCACCTCTGGAGCCCCCAAATCCCCCTGGAGCCCCCCAGGGACCCCCAAATCCCCCTGGGACCCCAAATCCCCTCCTCTGGAGCCCCCAAATCCCCCAGAGCCCCCCAGGGACCCCCAATCCCCCGGAGCCCCCCGGACCCCGACCCTCACCGGCAGGGAGTGCCCCTGGTTGGCGCGGATGCGCAGGGGGAGGGGGCGCAGGGCGAAGCGCCCCTTGGGGTCCGCGGCCACCACCTCCCGCAGCCGCTGCTCCGAGACCCCCGCGAAGCGCCGCAGCCCCAGCAGCGCCCCCACCTCCACGAACCCGTCTGCGCCCCAAAACCCCGTCACTGGGGGGCCAGGGGGCACCTGGGGGCCCAGGGGGCGTTTGGGGGGTCCTGGGGGTGGGCTGGGGGCCCAGGGGGGGCATTTGGGGGTCCTGGGGGTGGGCTGGGGGCCCAGAGGGGACATTTGGGGTTCCCAGGGGGCATTTGGGGGGGTCCCGGGGGTGGGCTGGGGGCCCAGGGGGGGCATTTGGGTGTCCCAGGGATGGTTTGGGGTCCCAGGGAGCATTTGGGGGGTCCTGGGGGGGGGCTGGGGGCCCAGGGGGGGGCATTTGGGGGGTCCTGGGGGTGGGTTTGGGTCCCACGGGGAATTTGGGGGGGTCCCAGGGGGCACCCGGGGGGGTCTCAGGGGATGGGGGGGTGTCCTGGGGGCAGTGGGGGGGTCCGGGGGTGCAGGGGTGGGTCCGGGGAGGGGTCGCGGGGGGGTCACGCACCCGGCCCCATGCGGAGCCCCTCGGCCGCGGCCCCGTGGCGCAGGACGTAGCTGAGCGACTTCGACAGCGCCACGGCGGGGTCCTGGGGGCGGGGGGCGATGGGACCCCCCCTCCCTCCCCTCCGACCCCCCCTCCACCCCCGCGCTCCCCTCCCCCTCCCCTCCCCCCTCCCCTCCCCCCCTCCTCCCCCCTCCTCCCTCCCGCCCCTCCCCACCAGCTTCGCCCCGCCCCCCTCCTGTGACCCCGCCCCCTCCCCGAGTCCGCGCCCCCTCCCCCACCCTCGGCCCCTCCCCTCCCGTCCCCTCCCCCCCCTTGTCCCCCGCCCCCCATGGCCCCTCCCCCACCCCGGCCTCTCCCCTCTCCCCCCCTTCGCCCCCCCCCGCCCCTCCCCCGGCCCCTCCGGCCCCTCCCCCCCGCTTCCCCCCCCCCCGCTCCCCCTCCCCTCCCCTCCCCTCCCCCACCTCCTCGCGCCGCCGCCGCCGCCCCCCCGCGCCCCCCCCGGCGGCCATGGGCCCGCGCTGCCTCACGTGACCCCGCCCGCGTGACCGCACCCCACGTGACCCCGCCCACGTGACCCCGCCCCCACCAATCAGCACCGGGGGCGGAGCCGCGTCCGAGCGTTTATTGGCCCGCCCCCGCCCCCCGGCCCCGCCCCCCGGCCCCGCCCCCTCAGTCGAGTTTCCGCGCCCCCAGTTTCGGGGGGCCCCGGGGCCCCCCCCGCCGCTTGGCCTCGAGCTCCCGGCGCCGCTGCTGCTCCCGGAGCCGCCGGGCCGAGCCCGGGGGGGGTCCTGGGGGGCACGGGGTCACGGGGGTCAGGGGGGGGGACCGGGGGTCAGTGGGGGTCACAGGGGGATGGGGAGGGGGGGTCCAAGAAGGGGTCCCAAGGGTCAGGGGGGGCTCAGTGGGGGTCCCAGGGGGCTGGGGGGGGGGCAGGGGATGTGGGGGGTCCCCGGGGGGCTGCGGGGGGTCCAGGGGGTCCAGGGGGCTGGGGGGGGGTCCTCGGGGTCCCCGTGGGGCTGCGGGGTCCCCGGGGGGGTCTCACCTTGCTGGCTGGGCAGCGCCTCCCAGCCGTCCTCGGTGCCCCACTCCCCCCCCACCCCCCACTCCCCCTCCTCACCCCCCCCCGGCTGGGGGCGGGGGCAGTGGGGGGGGGGGGTCGGGTGGGGGGGGGGCCGGGGTCTGGGGGGGGGGTCCCTGCGTCCTCCTCGCTGCTCACGGGGGGAGGGCTGCGGGGCAGCTCCATGTCCTGGGGGGGGCACACAGATGGGGGACAGCGGGGGTCACACTGTGCCCCCCCAAACTGTGCCCCCCCAAACTGTGCCCCCCCCCAAACTGTGCCCCCCCCAAACTGTGCCCCCCAAACTGTGCCCCCCCCCCAAACTCACCTCCAGGCTGCCCCAGTCATCGTCCCACCCATCGGGGTCCTCCTGGGGGGGCTCCTTGGGGGGGGGCTCTGGGGGGGAAAAAAGGGGGTGTCCCCAAAGGTGGGAGGGGGTTTGGGAGCCCTCCCCCCCCCCGGGGGGTCATTGGGGGGGGTTTGGGGGGACCCTCAAAGGGGGAAATGAGGGGTCCCAGGGGGGGCTGGAGGACACTCACCTTTTGGGGGGGCTGGGGGGCCCTCTGGGGGGGGTCTGCGGGGGATCCTGGGGGGGGGTCTGTGGGGGGGTCCCCCCCTCGGCCCCCATGAGCCGCGCGGTCAGGGAGGTGACACCGGTGACAGCCCAGGACACGGCCGCCCCCAGCGCCCCCGAGCCCCCCCCGGGCCCCCCCGGGGCAGCGGCTCCGCTCTGGGGGTCTGGGGGGGGGGGGGGAAAGGAGGGAGGGGTCAGGGGGTGCCGGGGGGGCACCCCCAAACCACCCCCATGTCCCTCCCCCCCATGTGACACCCCAATGTCACCCCTTACTCCCCCCCCCCCAACCCCAATATGGGCCCCCCCAACTCCCCTCCCCCGCCATGACCCCCCCCCAGCCCGGACCCCACCCCCCAGGCCCCCCCATTCTCTCACCCCCCTCCGGGGCCCCCCCAGATTCGCTCTCGGCCTCCAGCTGATCCAGGAAGCTGCGGATCACCCGGAAAGCCTGGGGGGAGCGGTGGGGGGGAGCCCCCAAATTGAGGGACCCCCCCCAAAAAGACAGGAGGCTTCTCCAGCCCCAGTGACCCCGGATGGGGTCACGCCCCCCTCCCCCCAGACCCCGCCCAGCAATCGCAACCCCAGACCCCCCCACAATGGGAACCCCCAGACCCCCCCCATAATGGGACCCCCCCCAGACCCCCTGCCCAGACCCCCTGCTATAACGTGAGCCCCCCCATAATGGGACCCCCAGCCCCCCTGCTATAATGGGACCCCCCCCATAAGAGGATCCCCCCCATAAAGGGACCCCCCAGACCCTCCCCGCCTATAATGGGACCCCCAGACCCACCAACAATGGGACCCCCCCCACGCCCCCCTATAATGGGACCCCCCCAACTGGGACCCCCAGCCCCCACCTGCTGGCGCACGCCGGGGTGGGGGTCCATGGCGAGGGGGCAGAGGGGGGGCAGGACCCCCCCCGCCAGTTCGCGGGCGCTGAAGCAGCCGCGGGCGCTGGCGAAGGCGGCGACGGCCGCACCCCGCGCCGGGGGGAAGGGGTCCCGCAGCGCCCGCGCCAGGGCGGGGAGCAGCACCCGCCGGCGGGTCTGGGGGTACGGGGGGTCAGGGGGGTCGGGGGGGGCAGCACCCGCCGGCGGGTCTGGGGGTACGGGGGGGTCAGGGGGTCAGGGGGGGGCAGCACCCGCCGGCGGGTCTGGGGGTACGGGGGGGTCAGGGGGGTCAGGGGGGGGCAGCACCCGCCGGCGGGTCTGGGGGTACGGGGGGGTCAGGGGGGTCAGGGGGGGCAGCACCCGCCGGCGGGTCTGGGGGTACGGGGGGGTCAGGGGGGTACGGGGGGTGTTGTGGGGGATGTGGAGTGTGGGGGGGTTTTGAGGTGCAGAGGGGATTTGGGGGTATGGGGGATGCAGGGGGATTTGGGGGTGCCAGGGGTATTTGGGGTGTGGGGGGTGCAGGGGGTATTTGGGGGTACGGGGGGGTGCAGGAGGGTATTTGGGGGTGCAGGAGGGTATTTAGGGGTATTTGGGGGTACGGGGGGATGCAGGGGGATTTGGGTGTGCGGGGGGTATTTGGGGGTGCCGGGGGTATTTGGGGGTGCAGGGGGTGCAGGGGGGTATTTGGGGGTGCGGGGGTATTTGGGGGTGCGGGGGTCTCACCTCGGGGGGCAGCAGCGGCCCCAGGCGGCCGAGGCAGATCGTGGCGTTGCAGCGCAGGGGTCCCAGCGCGTCCCCCCCCTGCACCCGCAGCAGCAGCCGGGGCAGCTCCCCCCCCCGCCGCGCCTCCCCCAGCTTGGGGGCCAGCAGCACCATGGACTGGGGGGACAGGGTCAGGGGGCGCGGGGACTTGGGGGGACCCAAGGGGCCAGGGGGGACCCAGGAGTCTGGGGGGGACTCAGGGGGGGACCCAAGTGATTGGGGAGGGGGCAAGTGTCCAGGGGGACCCACATGTTTGGGGGGGCCCAGCTATTTGGGGGGGCCCAGGAGCCTGGGGGGCGCCAGGGGGTTGTGGGGGACTGAAGGGGGCAGTAGGGACCCCGATATTTGGGGGTCCCCAGGTGTCAGGGGATGGATGGACCCCCAAATTTGGGGGATCCCAGGGGGATGGTCCCCAGGTGTTGGGGGGGGATGTACCCCAGATCTGGGCCCTGCGGGGTGTACCCCAGATCTGAGGCCTGGGGGGGGGAATGTACCCCACATCTGGACCCTGCGGGGTGTACCCCAGATCTGGGGCCTGGGGGGGGGTGTACCCCAGATCTGGGCCCTGCAGGGTGTACCCCAGATCTGGGGTGCAGGGGTCCCCACCTTGACGGTCTGCTCGCGGATGGCGGGGTTGGTGTCCAGGAACCCGTGGGCGACGTGGGGGAAGATCTGCGCGTCCACGGTGGCCTCGGGCAGGAACGCCACGTACTCCTCCAGCTGGGGACACCCCAACATCTGCCTGAGCCCCCCCGGCCGCCCAGCCCCCCGCGCCCCCAGCCCCCCGCCCCACCTGCTGCAGGAGCTGCATGCGCAGCGCGCGGTCGGGGGACGCGAAGAGGCGCACGAGCACGGGGACGATGCGCGCCTGGAACTCGGGGGGCTCCAGCTCCTTCGCCACCTGCGGGGAGGGGGTGACATGGGGGGCACGGCGGGGCTGGGGGGGGGAGGGGGAGGGGGGCACCCCACCTGGAGGAGGGGGGGCAGGGCGGAGGCGTCGGCGGCGCCGAACTCGAGGGCGGCCAGGAGGCGCGGGAGCAGCTTGTGGCGGCGGAAGGGGCCGGGGAGGGACCCCAGCAGGGGGGGGGTCAGCTCCTGCAGGAACGCCCGGCGCTCCGAGGGGTCCCGGACCTGGGGAACCGGGGGTCAGGGGGGCACGGGGGGTCGGGGGGGGCACGGGGGGGTCAGGGGGGTCAGGAGGGGCAGGGGCACGGGGGGGTCAGGAGGGGCACGGGGGGCACAGGGGGGTCAGGAGGGGCACGGGGGGGTCAGGGGGGTCAGGAGGGGCAGGGGCACAGGGGCAAGGCGGGGGAGGGTGGGGACAGGGATGAAGGTGAGGATTGGGATGGGGGCCCAGGGATGCAGGCGAGGGTAAGGATGGGGATGGGGATGGGGATGAAGATGAGGATGAAGATGAGGATGAAGGTGGGGATGAAGGTGAGGATGAAGGTGGGGCTGAAGATGGGGATGAAGGTGGGGATGAAGATGAGGATGAAGGTGGGGATGAAGGTGGGGATGAAGACAATGGGTGGATGGGGATGCGCATGGGGAGGAAGTGCAGCAGGAGGATGAGGAGGATGAGGATGATGAGGAAGAACTGGGAGGCAGGAGATCACGGGAGGACGAGGACTGGGGTGAGGATGGGGATGAAGGTGGCGATGAAGATGAGGGTGAGGAGCGTGAAGATGGGGATGAAGATCAGCATGAGGATGGGGATGACGGTAACGGTGGGAATGAAGGTGAGGATGAGGACGGGGATGAAGGCGAGCGTGGGGCCGGGGCCCCCAGACCTGGAGCTGCTCGAGGAAGAGCCCGGTGCGCACGAGGGGCCGGTGGAGGAAGGCTCCCGGGCGCTGCAGGCGCTGCAGGAGCTGCCCCGGGCCCGGCCGCGCCGAGGGCTCCGCGGCCACCAGCTCGCAGAAGGGGGGCACCAGCCCCGCCGGCAGCTGGGGACGGGGGACCGGGGTCAGGGGGGCCCCGCAGCTGGGGGGGTCAGGATGGGGGGGGCGGGGGGCCCGCTCTGACCTTCCCGAAGCTCCGCAGGGCCCCCGGGCGGGGGAGGGGCCCGTTGAACACCTCCCAGATGAGGCAGCCCAGGCGCCACATGTCCCCGGCCCTGGGGACACACGGGGCAGCGCGGGGACGGGGGGACCCCCACGGCCCCCCACGGCGGCCTCCCCCCACCCCATGGCCCCCCATGTCCCCCCCATGTCCCCCTGTGCCCCCTATGACCCCCTGTGCCCCCCACTGCCCTCGTGACCCCCCCCATGACCCCCCCATGTTCCTCCCCAGGCCTCGTGTGGCCCCCCAAGACCCTCTGTGCCCCCCTCTGTGCCCCCCGACCCCCCGGGACTCACCAGGGCTCACCCTTCTCCCGCGAGGGGTCGCTGAGCTCGGGGGGGTCGTGGGGCCGGGGGGGCACCCCGGGGGGCCGGGGGGGGACCCCCTCGCTGGCGGCCGCCACCCTCTCCAGCCCCCCCAGTTTCCAGTCGCCCCCCGGGTCGACGAAGACGGCGTCGAGCGCCAGCGCGTGGTGAACCAGCCCCGAGCCCCCCAGGAACGACAGCGCCGTCTGCGGGGGCAGCGGGGATTGGGGACCCCAGCGGACCGGGGACCCCCCCGGGGACCCCCCCAGGGATCGGGGACCCCCCTCACCAGCAGCTGGTGCAGCCCCCAGGCCACCTCCTGCTCCCCGCTGTCCCCCGTGGGGGGGCGCAGCCGCAGGTGGCGGCGCAGCGGTGTCACCGGCTCCGTCACCAGGTACAGGCACTGCTCCGTCTGGGGGGGCGCCGTGACCCCCAAACCCCCGTCACACGGGCACCCCACGTCCCCCTGCGTGCGTCCCCGTCCCTGACCCCACATCAACCGTGTCCCCACATGACCCCGTGTCCCCCCATTGTCCCCCCACATCCCCCGTGTCCCCACATGACCCCGTGTCCCCCCATTGTCCCCCATGTCCCCTCCACATCCCCCGTGTCCCCCCATTGTCCCCATGTCCCCCCATGTCCCCACATGACTCCCTGTCCCCCCATGTCCCTGTGTCCCCCAATTGTCCCCAAGTCCCTCCACATCTTCCCATGTCCCCCCATGTCCCTGTGTCCCCCACGTGTCCCCCCACGGCCCCCCAGTCCCTCTGTCCCCCCGTGTCCCCCGTCCCCGTCACCTCCAGGCTGTCGAGGTACCCCAGGATGTTGGGGTGCCGCAGGCTGCGCAGGCGCCGCAGGGCCCCCCGGGCCAGGGGGGTGGCGCCCGCGTCCCCCGGTCCCAGGCTGTGGGCGAAGACCGAGACGGGGGCCCCGTCCGCCTGGGGAGAGAGCGTGGGGCCAGGGGGGCACGGGGGGACAGGGGGGGGACACGGGGGGATATGGGGGGACGTGGGGGGGGGATGCGGGGGGGGACACGGGGGGGACATAGGGGGTTATGGGGATGGGGGCCGAGGACAGGGGGACACGGGGCGGGGGGAAGGGGCACAGGGACACGCGGACGGGGGGGTCACGGGGGTCCGTGGGGACACGACGAGGACGCCCCCCCCCCCCGCACCTTTCGCCGCCCCCGCAGCAGCCGCCAGAGCGGGGCCGGGGCAGGGTCGGGGGCCGGGTCCGGGTCCGGGTCCGGGTCCGGCGATCCCAGCTCGAAGGGGAAATCCCGCACCGGGTCCCGGGAGAAGAGCCACATCGCGGGGGCCGGGGGGTCCGGGGGGTCCGGGGGGGCCGGGGGGGCCGGGGACCGAGGCCGGAGCGGGCCCGGAGGAGCCGGGGACGGACCGGGGGGGCGGGGCCTGGAGAGGAGTCTGGGAAAGGGGCGGGGCCTGGGCGGGGGCGGGGCCTGGGCGGGGCCTGGGCGGGGCCTGGGGCGGGGGCGGGGCCTGGGGCGGGGCGGGGCCTGGTGTGGAAGGGGAGATGGGCGGGGCCTGGGAAGGGGGCGGAGCCGAGGAGGCGCCGGGATTGCGTCGATGAGCGAGGGGGCGGGGCTGGGGGCGGGGCCGAGAGGAGCGATGGGCGGAGGGGGCGGGGCTAGAGAGGGGCGGGGCTTGGCGGAACGCGGGAGGGCGGAGCGAGTGAGGGACACGCGGGCGGGGACGGGCAGTGACGTCACCCCCGGGCGCCAGCCTGGCAGGGCGGGGCAGTGACGTCACCCTCGGGCGCCAGCTTGGCAGGGCGGGGCAGTGACGTCACCCCCGGGCGCCAGCGGGACCAGGAAGTGACGGCGGCACCGGGCCCGCGGTGTCCCCGTCCCCCCCCCGTCCCCCTCAGGGACGACACGAGTCAGGGTCAGTTCTCAGCAGCTTTATTGTCGGGGGGGCCCTGTCGCGATATGGGGGAGCCCATCGCCATAGCGGGTCCGTCGTGACGTGGGCTCTTCCGAGCGGCGCGGCCTGGCAGCAGCACGGGGCCCTGGCACGATACGGGGGGGGGGGGGGGGTGTTCCTGTCGCGATGCGGTCCCAGGCCGGCAGCGGGCGCCGCGGGGGGTCGAACCCCGCCCCGGACTCCGGGGGTGCCACCACCGGCGCCTTTTGCTTTTTTTTTGGCCTTTTTGGGTCCGGAGGAGAAAAAGCAAAACCTGAGAAAACGGGGAGTTCTCTCAGGAAAAGAAAAAACCTCCAAAAAGGGGGAAAAGCAACAAAACCCGGGAGTTTCACCCCAGACTGCCCGGAAAGCAGGGAACGGCCCCAAAAAAGCAGCCTGGGGGCGGGGCGTCACCTCAGGGCTTTTGGGGGGGGGGAGTCCCTAAAAATGCAGCTTTGGGGGCTGGTGTGCTCCCCAGCGCAAAACGGGCTCAGAAAGGGGGATTTTGGGTCAGAGCTGCGTCCCAGGCGCAAAACGGGCTCAGAAAGGGGGATTTTGGGTCAGAGCCACGTCCCAGGCGCAAAACGGGCTCAGAAAGGGGATTTTGGGTCAGAGCCGCATCCCAGGCGCAAAACGGGCTCAGAAAGGGGGATTTTGGGTCAGAGCCGCGTCCCAGGCGCAAAACAGGCTCAGAAAGGGGGATTTTGGGTCAGAGCCGCGTCCCAGGCGCAAAACGGGCTCAGAAAGGGGGATTTTGGTTCCAAGTCACATTCCAGGCGCAAAACGGGCTCAGAAAGGGGGATTTTGGGTCAGAGCCACGTCCCAGGCGCAAAACAGGCTCAGAAAGGGGGATTTTGGGTCAGAGCCGCATCCCAGGCGTGGGGGGGCCCCGCGGGTACTTACTCCGCTCGCTCACCTCTCCTGCCTCTCATTTTGGGGGGGATTTCTAGGTTTTTGCCATTTTTTGTACGCAATTGTCCGTTTTGGGGCGGATCGCGGCAGTTTTGGCACAGTCGCTGCGTCGGGGCCGGGGGGAGGGGAGAGTGGGGGAGGGGAGAGAAACAAAACAGCCGGAAAACAGCCGGGAAACTCCTCCCTACCCTGAAAACTCCTCGGCTTCTCCTCAACTCCTATCGTTTTGGGGAAAAAAAACTAGGAAAATGGTTAAAACCCCCTCCCCCCTCCCCAGGCAAGGCGCGGAGGCGCTGACTGAGCTTTCGGTTTTGGACAAAACCACAACTTTTCCATCACAACTCCCAGAGGGGGGGGGGGGGCCCCACCCCCACTGTGCATTTTGGGGCACTTTGGGACTATTTTGTTGTTTTTTTTAAATTTGTGGATGGGGGGGGGGAAAGGAAGCGAAATTGGGGGGAAAAGCGGCAGAATCCGCCCGGGGTGAAGCTGTGCCGCCCCCGTTGTGCCCAACCCCCCCGGAATTCCCTGGTTTGGGGGAAAAGCAGCACAAATACCCTTTTCTCGGTGGTTTTTTGTTCTCCCTACAGTTTCTGCAGACCCTTTTTTGGGCTTTTTTGCCCCAATCTGGCGGTCGGAGGCTCCGACTCCTCTCCTGCGGTCGGGGGCGGCTGCGGGTGCCGGCCGGGGGGGTCTGGAAAAAACACCTGCGAGACACAGCCCCCCCACCCCGTCAGGCCCTTTCGGGGGAAAAGCGGCAAAACCGCGCGTTTTTGTCGCACGTCTCCACCAAACCCCTCGTTTTTCGCATCGCCCTGCGCGGGGGGTGGGGTGACGGGGTGGGGGAGGGGGCACACGCATGGCACGCGCGTCCGGGGGGTCCCATCGCTCCCCCCACCGCTGCGACCGCGCCCCCGAAACCGGCCGGAATCACCCCAAATCCCCAGCCCCTCCCCCCGCCCCCAAACCGGGGGGTTTTGGTAAAAGGGGGGGGTCGCTGCCGGTACCCGCTGCCGCCGCCGTCGAAGCCATTTTGGGGGGTTTTGCCTTAAATTGGGGGCTTTTTTCCTGCTCCCCCCGCGCTCGCTCCTACACTTACTGCTCGTTTTGGGGCAAAAAGCCTAAATTTACTCATCCTGCTGCCGCTTACGGAGAAAACCTGAAAATACAATTATTGCGCCGCCCCTCCCCCTCCCGCTCCGGCCCCTCCCCCACCGGGCGGTTTGGGGGGATTTGGGGGTTTTTACGGTATTTTTTCCTGGGACGAGCCACAATCCTGAGTCTCCAGCTCCGTTTTGGGGGGGAAAAGCGGCTTTTCTTGCCAAGTCTGCGGAAAGGCGGAAACGCGCCCAAACCGCCCCGCCCCCCCCCGCCAGAAACACCCCAAAAAAACCCCAAAACCCCCACAATTAAATTAAATTAAAAATCTTACTTCTGACCGGCTCCACATTACTCAAATCTGTGTTTCTCCTCAAAGGTCCCTGCAGAAAAGCTCCTGAGCACGTTTTGGGTGCGGATTTGCCTTTTTTTGGTTAAATCCTGAGATTTTTACTTTTCCTCGGTATTTTTCTCACCGCAATTTGCCTTTTTAACTCATTTTTCCTGCGTTTTGCTGCATCCCTGAGGGGGCAAAAACACTCGAGACACCCCTCCCCCCCCGCCAAAAACAACAGGGTTTTTTTTTCCTCCTTTCCCCTTTTCCACAGAGTTTTGCCGTCCCCTCCCGCGCGTCGCCTTTTTGGGTAAAAAGAAGTAGTTTTGGGTCACTTACTCTGCGGCGGGACCTACGGAGCGCTACAGCCGGGGCCTGGAGACGCCGGAGCGGGGGCGGGGGTGGGATTTTCCCCGTTTCTAGGGGGTTTTATAGGAAAAAAAAGGGGGGGGGGCGACGGCCGCGGCGCCTGTGGGGAGAAACCCCCCGCCCCCCCGCGCCTCACCCGCTCCTCGCCCGCCCCCCCCGCTCCGGAATCTCCCGAGCTCCTCCGAGATGTCCCGAATGCCCCCGGCATCCCCCGAACTCCCCGGAATCCCCGGACTCTCCCGAGCTCTTACGATCTCTCCCGAGCTCTCCCGATCTCTTACGATCTCTCCCGAGCTCCCCCGAGCTCTCCCTCCGCTGCGCCCTTGCCACCTTTTCTCCTTTTTCCTCCTTTTCCGCCTCTTTCTGCTCTTCGCTTTCCTCCGGCTCCTTCTTTTTCTCCTCAATTTTTTACATTGCGCTCCTCGGGTTTCTGCAGCTCCTCTGCTCTCCTCTTCTAAAGCCTCCTTTGCCTCATTCGCTTCATTTCCTGCGTTTCTCTCCTTCCTCTTTTTCTTCCCTTATTTTTCCTCTTTAATTTTTTCCTCTTTATTTTCCCCGGTTTTTCCTCCTCTCCCTTCACCATTTTCTCCTGGCTCCGCTGATTGTTGGGTTTTTTTCTATCATCTTCTCCAATTTCCAGATTAGTTTTATTTTCTGTTTATTTCTTTTTTTCTATTTTCTTTTAAACTTTTTTTTTCAATTTTCTTTTTTCCATTTTCCTTTCCATTTCGTTTTTTAATTTTTTTTTCAATTTTCTCTTTCCATTTTGTTTTCTTTAATTCTATTTTTTCAATTTTCTGTTTTTTCATTTTTCTTTCCATTTCCTTTGTTTTAATTTTTTTTTTTCAATTTCCTCTTTCCATTTTCTTTCGTTTAATTTTATTTTTCAATTTTATCTTTTTCAATTTTCTCCTTCCATTTTCTTTTTTCAATTTCCTTTTTTTTTAAATTCTCCTTTTTCCATTTTCTCTCCTTTTAATCTACTTTTTTTCTATTTTCTCTCTTTTTTTGGGTTTTCTCTCTTTTCTCCTCCAGCGTCCCGTCTCCGGGCTCTTTTTCCCCTGAATTTTAAGGTTCATTTCCTCCACTTTCGCCAATTCGCACCGGCTCTTTTTTTTTATTCCTCTTTTCTCTCTTTTTCTCCTCTTTTCTCACTTCTCCTCTTCCCTGCTGCCTCCTTTCACCAAAAAGTCCTTTTTTTCCCCCAGCCCTGAGCTCTCTCGGGGCCGTCACCGCTCCCTCACTCCGGTATCTTCGCTCTTCGTTTTGCCTGGTTTTCCCCCAATTCTCCTCTCTCCAGCTTCTGCTTGCCTCAAAACGCCGCCTTTCACCCCAAACTCTGCAGCCCCCGCCCCGAAAAAGCTCCCACAGCTTTTTCGGGGGAAAAAAAAGCAGCACTAGGAGCTTAAAAAGCAAAAATTAAACAGCTTTAAGAGCTTTTTTTAAAAAATAAAACAGATTTAGGGGCCTTTAAAAAAAAACTGCTTTAAGAGCGCTTTTTTTTTTTAACGTCAAGCTGCTTTGAAAGCTTTTTTTTCATTAAAAATCACCATTTTAGGAATTTTTAAAAAAATAAAGCGGCTTCGAGAGCTTTTCTTAAAAGAAATCAGCCTTAAAAATGCCATTTTCTGAGAAAAAACCAGCTTTAAGAGCTTCGGCTTTAAAAAATAAAACAGCTTTAAGAGCTTTTTTCTTTAAATAAAGCCGCTTTGAGAGCTTTTTTTCATTTAAAAAGGCGTTTTTTTGGTTAAAAGAAGCGCCCCGGCACTGCCAGCCACTGAAATCGCCGGATTGACGAATCCGAGCAAAGAAAACAGCTTTAGGAGCTTATTTTTCTTTAAAAGAAACCGATTTCAGAGCTTTTTCCCATTCAATCAAGCAGCTTTAAGAGCTCTTTTTAAAAATAAAGCCGATTTAAGGGCTTTTTTAAAAAAACCCAGCAGCTTTAAGAGCTTCCTTGCCCAAATGGCGCAGCGCTGCGACGGGCAGTGCCGTTCTGGCCGGAATTCGCCCCAATCTGGGGCCGGGCAGCGCTCCCCGCCTTATAAATCCCCGCTGCGTCAGCGCCACCTCCGCGGGGGGGCAAACAAATAGTCCCCAGAATCGCCAAAAAAGGGCAGCGGCCCCAAAAATCCGTCTTGCTCCGGCACGCCAGAAAACCCCCGTTCTTCTTTTTTAATCTTTTTCCCTTTTTTCCCTTTTCCCCACCAGCCACCCCCGGCGGCGGGAGGCGCCGGCATGGACAGGGTTAAATTTCACCCCGCCGTTTTGCTGCATTTTGCTGGATTTTGCTGGATTTCGCCTGTTCTGCACAACGCCCAACCCCCCCTCGCATCTTTCGGGGCGATCTGGGGGAAATTCTCGTCGATTGAGAACATTTCGCATCATTTTGGCTTTTGCTGAGTCACGGCTCCCGGCCCATGGGAAAAGGCTGCTTTTTACCCCAAAACGGCCACACAGACCCCACAAAGCCGGTTTTCCACCCATTTTCCTGCTTCCCAAAAAGCCCAAACAGCCCTTTTTTAGTTTTTCTTTTCACCCTTTTCCAGAAAAGCCCAAACAACCTTTTTTTAGCCATTATTTTGCCTCTCCAGCAAAACCCAAACGCCCCTTTTTTTACATCTTTTCTGTGTGAATGCCCCCAAATCTCCGTGTTTTGCCCCATTTCCACCCATGCTGAGTCCCGGCACTGCCGTTTTCAGCCCTTTGACCAAAATCCCCCTTTTTGGGGCATTTTGAGGCGTTTGGCGGAAGCGACGCCCCCAGGCCGTGCTCAGACCCACAAAAACGGGTTTTTTTCCCCCCGTTTTGGCCTCCTCTCCCCCAAAACCCAGATTTTGGGGTGAGGGGACATCTCAGTGATGATTTTTGCAGCAATTTGCCCATTTCTGGCTGGTTTTTACACCCCCGGCACCGTTTCAGCTTTCGAGTTATTTCCTTTGGCTGCGGCACGCCCAGAATTCACTTTTTTTGTTCGGGTGGAAACACCCAAAAAGGTGCTTTTCCCTCGGCCTGGGGCGCTCATTTTAAGGCATTTTCCATGGGAAAGGGGAACCTGGTTCTCACCAGAACCTGCAGAGGGATAAAAAAGCCCAACTGGGTGAAAAAAACTATTTTAAAAAACTGCGATAGCGGTGAAAATCCTCGAAACGCGCCCAAACGAGGCCCGGCAGCTCTGCCAGCTCCCTCAGCCCGATTTCAGCAGCTCAAGGTACAGATTTTGGCCCAGATTCAGCGCAGAAACGGGGGTGAGGCCTCAAAACCCCCTTTTTTTGCCCAAACAGGGGCTTTTCACACCAAAATTACCTCAGGAAAGGGGGGAGGGGGGCACTTCACTGCGCTCCCCGAGCGGGGCCCCCCGAACCGCCGCGGCAACAGCACAGCCCCCTCCCGCAGGCTCTCACTGGACCTTCGCCCCTCCTCCACGCCCATTTAGAGGCAAAAAACCCGGGATTTGGGGGCGGGCCGGGCCGGCGGAGGGATCCGCGGCGAGGCGGCCCCGCGGTGATGCGGCCCCGCGGCCGGTTCTATCCGGCACCGGCCGGCCCGGCCTCTGCGGTGGCGCAGCGCGGGACTGCGCATGCGCGCACAGGCCCCGCCCGCCGCCGGTGCCGCAATGGCCGCGTGGGCCTGCGCGAGGCAGCGCCGGGTTCGCCCTTTTCCGCCCCAAAATGGCGGCTCTGACGCCCCCTTCGCTCGGCACGGCGGCGAGGAGCCGGGAGAGACGGGAAAGTAAAAGAAAAAATCCCTTTTCCCCGCAGTTTTACCTCAGAGAACGCGCGCCCTCCCCCCGCGTCCCGCAGGCCTCGGGCCCAGCCCGCCCCCCCCCCCCAAACCCGCCGATTTTACCGAAATTCCCGCCCGCCGCCCCAAAATGGCGGCTCCTGGCGGGAAATGGCGGCGCGCGGGGCCCCTCGGGAGGCCCTTCCCTACCGCTGCACCCCATTCCCCAGTATCCCCCAGTATTCCCCCCCCAGTATCCCCCATTCCCCCAGTATCCCCCCCCAGTATCCCCCGTTCCCCCCCATTCCCCCAGTATCCCCCAGTATTCCCCCCCCAGTATTCCCCCCCCAGTATCCCCCATTCCCCCAGTATCCCCCATTCCCCCCAGTATCCCCCGTTCCCTCCCAGTATCCCCCCCCAGTATCCCCCATTCCCCCAGTACTCCCCCCCCAGTATTTCCGTGTCCCGTGCAGTTTATTGGGGGGGGAAGGGGGGGTCCACGTCCATCCTCGGGGGCTCCCAGTGCTCCCAGTGCTCCCAGTGCAGCGGGGGGGGGCTCAGCCCTGCTCCAGCCCCGCTCCCCCCGGCACGGGGCCGTAGGAGCCCCCCCCCCGCCCGAAGAAGGACGCCGCGCGCCGGGGGGGCTTCACGCGCCGCAGCTCCTGCCCTGGGGGGGAGAGGGGTCAGGGGTCAGCAGGTGACCGGGGGGTCAGGGGTCAGCAGGTGACCGGGACCCCCCAACCCCCCCGGCCCCGCGCACCCTCCCGCACGTAGTCGATGGTCGCGAGGCGCTGCGGGCGGGGCCGGGTCACGCTCTGCTGCCGCTGCGGGGGGGCGCGCCCGGGGGGCGGGGCCTCGTCACCAGGGGGCGGGGCTTCGTTGCCAGGGGGCGGGGCCTCCTCGCCGGGGGGCGGGGCCTGAGCGCCCAGCTCGATGCAGCACTCGATGAGGGCGCTCATCAGCTCCGCCTGGGGGTGTCAGAGGGGGGCAGTCCCACAGCCACCCCCAGTGCCCCCCGGTCCCCCAAACACCCCCCAGTGCCCTCCGGTCCCCCAAACACCCCCAGTGCCCCCCAAACACCCCCCAGTGCCCCCCGGTCCCCGCAAACACCCCAGTGCCCCCCAACTGTCCCCAAACACCCCCAGTGCCCCCCGGTCCCCCCAAACACCCCCAGTGCCCCCAAACACCCCCCTCTGTCCCCCAAACACCCCCCAGTGCCCCCCAGTGCCCCCCAAACACCCCCAGTGTCCCCCGGTCCCCCAAACACCCCCAGTGCCCCCTGGTCCCCCCAAACACTCCCAGTGCCCCCCAAAACCCCCCCAGTGCCCCCCAACTGTCCCCAAACACCCCAGTGTCCCCCAATGTCCCCCCCAGTGCCCCATAGTGCCCCCCAGTTCCCCCCAAACACCCCCACTGCCCCCCAACTGTCCCCCAAACACCCCCCTCTGTCCCCCAAACACCCCCCAGTGTCCCCCGGTCCCCCCAAACACCCCCAGTGCCCCCCACTGTCCCCCAGTGCCCCCCAACCTCCCCCAGTGCCCCCCGCCCCTGGGTCTGACCTGGGGGGAGCAGACCCGCAGCAGCCGGTTCACGGGGGCTCCCTCGTGGTCCCCATCGAACTCCAGCCACAGCTGGGGGGGCCCCTCGGCGTCCCCCCCCTCCTCCTGCCCCTCGGTGTCCCCCCCCTCCTGCCCCACGGCGCCCACCAGCTCCCAGCACAGCTCGGGGAAGGTCAAGGTCAGCAGCACGTGCTGGGGGGCAGGGGGTCAGCCCCACAGACCCCCCCATGGCCCATCCTGCCCCACAGACCCCCCCTCGGGCTCCGTCCTGCCCCATAGACCCCCCCATGGGCCCATCCTGCCCCACAGACCCCCCCATGGGCCCTGTCCCGCCCCACAGACCCCCCCACGGGCCCATCCTGCCCCACAGACCCCCCCATGGGCTCCGTCCTGCCCCATAGACCCCCCCCCATGGGCCCCATCCCGCCCCACAGACCCCCCCATGGGCTCCGTCCTGCCCCATAGACCCCCCCATGGGCCCCATCCTGCCCCACAGACCCCCCCATGGGCCCATCCTGCCCCACAGACCCCCCCATGGGCCCATCCTGCCCCATAAACCCCCCATGGGCCCATCCTGCCCCACAGACCCCCCCATGGTCCCTGTCCCGCCCCACAGACCCCCCCATGGGCCCCATCCTGCCCCATAGACCCCCCCATGGGCCCCGTCCTGCCCCCCAGCCCCACCATGGACCCCGTCCCGCCCAACAGACCCCCCCATGGGCCCCATCCTGCCCCATAAACCCCCCCATGGGCCCCATCCTGCCCCACAGACGCCCCCATGGGCCCCGTCCTGCCCCACAGACCCCCCCATGGGCTCCATCCCATCCCCCAGCCCCCCCATGGGCCCCATCCCGCCCCCCAGCCCCCCTGTACCTTCTCCCGGGGGTCGATGATGGTGACCCCCTCCAGCCCCACGGCGACGCTGACGGGGCGCAGCCCCCCCCGGCCCAGCAGCCCCCCGGGGGGGCGGTCGATGGCCCCCGGGAAGAAGGCGCACCTGGGGGGGGGGAGACACCGGGGGGTCCGTGGGGCCCAGATCCGGTGGGCCCTGGGGCCCGGGGGTCCCCACTCACCCGTAGTAGGGCAGGCGGTGGCAGAGGCGCAGGAAGGCGCGGTACAGCGCGGCGGGGGGCGTCTGGGGGCCGGGGGTGCGGGCGTAGGCCCGGAGCAGCCCCTCCTCGGGGGGGGGCGAGCGGGGGCCCCGCCGGAGCAGAGCCCCCCACAGCCCCCCCCGCCCCGGGGTCGGCGGCAGCAGCTCCCCCAGCAGCGGCCTGGGGGGAACGGGGTGAGGGGGGGTCCCGTGGGTCGTGGTGCTCTGGGTCAGGGGTCCTGGGGGTCCCGTGGGTGGGGTCTGGGGGGGGGTCCCGTGGGTCGTGGTGCTCTGGGTCAGGGGTCCTGGGGGTCCCGTGGGTCGTGGTGCTCTGGGTCAGGGGTCCTGGGGGTCCCGTGGGTGGGGTCTGGGGGGGGGTCCCGTGGGTCGTGGTGCTCTGGGTCAGGGGTCCTGGGGGTCCCGTGGGTGGGGTCTGTGGGGGGGTCCCGTGGGTCGCGGTGCTCTGGGTCAGGGGTCCTGGGGGTCCCGTGGGTGGGGGTCCCGTGGGTGGGGTCTGTGGGGGGGTCCCGTGGGTCGCGGTGCTCTGGGTCAGGGGTCCTGGGGGTCCCGTGGGGGGGGTTTGTGGGGGGGGGGTCCCATGGGTTGGGGTCTATGGGTCAGGGGGTCCCCTGGGTGGGGGCCCATGGGGGTGTCCTGTGGGTCCCATGGGGGGGTCCCGTGGGTTGGGGGGTCCTGTGGGTCCTGTGGGGGGGGTCCTGTGGGTCCCGTGGGGGGGTCCTGTGGGTTGGGGGGTCCCGTGGGGGGGGTCCCATGGGGGGGTGTCCCATGGGGGTCCCGCGGGGGGCACTGACCTGAGGCTGGCGGCCGTGTGCTGTGCGGGGTCGAAGGGCCCCAGGCGCAGGCGGCAGCTCAGGGCCCCCAGCTCCTCCGCCATGGGGGGGTCCACGGGGTAGCGCCCCCCCAGCACCCGCCCCCGCGCCTCCTCGTACAGCAGCCGCAGCACCCCCTCGTCCTCCACCTGGGGGGGCCTGGGGTCACCCCACGGCACCCCACACCCCCCCAGACTGCCCTCCCCCCAGGACCTACACAATGGGGGGACACCCCGGGGTCTGTGCCCCACACCTGGGGGGTCCCCGTGGGCGGGGGGGGGTCCCCGTGGGGGGTGCCACTCACCTCCAGCTCTTTGCTCTTGGGGAAGAAGACGTTCCTGCGCAGCTGCAGACACGGCTCATCTGGGGGCGGATGTGAGAGGGGACCCCACACGTGGGACCCCCCCATGGGGCCCCCAACCACCCAGAGACCACCCGTGGGACCCCCACCCCCACGGATCCCACCCATGGGACCCCACCCATGAGACCCCCCACACAGGGATACCTCCCACGGGACCCTCCCCCCATGGGACCACCCCCCCATGGTACCCCCCCCCATGGTACCCCCCCGTCCCCCCGCTGACCCCTCTCGATGTCCCCCGCTGTGCCCAGGCTGTAGCGCAGCAGCAGCTCCGGCCATTGCCGCACCAGGCGCAGGGGGCGGTGCCGCGGCTTCAGCTGCACCTCTGGGACAGGGTACGGGGTCACGGGGGGACCCCTGACCCATGGGGGGACCCCCGACCCATGGGGGCACCCACAGACCCACGGGGGGACCCCCAGACCAGACCCACGGGGTCACCCACAGGGGACACCCACCCACCCACAGGGGGACCCACAGGGGGAACACGGGGACATGGGACCCCCACGGGACACTAACCCTGACCCCGCCCCTCGAAGAGGCCCCGCCCCCTCCCCAGGACCACGCCCCCCTCCGACCGAGCCCCGACTCGCTCCCGCGGAACCCCGCCCGCAGCTTCCGGCCCCGCCCCCATTTCCCGGCCCAAGCCCCGCCCCCACCCACAGGCCCCGCCCACAGGCCCCGCCCCAACCCAGCAGCGGCGAGGCCCCGCCCCACCCCATGACCACGCCCCCGTCCCCGTCCCCCCCCGCCCCCGACCACGCCCCCGCCCCTCACCCGGCAGCAGCGAGACCCCGCCCCCACCTCGTGACCCCGCCCCCCCGGCCCCGCCCCCCACCCCATGGCCCCGCCCCCCGAGACCCCGCCCCTCACCCAGCAGCGGCGACCCGAGCCACAGCGCCAGGCCCGGGGCGGCGGGCGGGAGGCGCAGCGCCCCCTGCAGGCGGCGGAGCAGCTCCCCGGCCGTGGGGCCCGGCGGGGGCTCCAGCGGCAGCGGCACCCCCGACCCGTCCGGCAGGAACGCCACGGCTGCGGCACGGCACGGGGTGTGGGGACCCCCGGGACCACCGGACACCCCGGGGACCCCCCGACACCCCCGGGGACCCCCGACACCCCCGGGACCACCCAGAGCCCCGCCGGGGATCCCCCGGGACCCCCCGACCCCTCCCGGGACCCCCGGGACCAACGGACACCGCCGGGCACCCCCGACACCCCCTGGGACCAACGGACACCCACGAGGGCCCCCGACACCCCCCGGGACCAACGGACACCCCCGGGGACCCCCGACACCCCCTGGGACCACCCGGGACCACACCGGGGATCCCCCGGGGACCCCCGACACCCCCGGGGACCCGCAGGGACCAACGGACACCCCCGGGGACCCCCGACACCCCCGGGGACCACCCAGAGCCCCGCCGGGGATCCCCCGGGAGCCCCCGACCCCTCCCGGGACCCCCAGGGACCAACGGACACCCCCGGGGACCCCCGACACCCCCGGGGACCCCCCGACACCCCCGGGGACCACCCGGGACCACCCCGGGGATCCCCCGGGGCGCACCGACCCCTCCCGGGGACCAACGGGCCCCTCCCCGGGCCCCGCAGGGACCAACGGACACCGCCGGGCACCCCCCGCCACCCACGGGACCAACGGACCCCTCCCCGGGGCCCCCCGCCACCCCCGGGCTGCGCCCCACAGCCCCGCCCCTCACCGGCAGCGCCGGGGGCCGCGGACGCCCCCTCCCCTTCCATGCCCGGGGTCACGCCGGGGTCAGCGCGGGGTCACGGCGGGGGAACCTCCGCGCGCCGGTCCCGCGCCGGGGCGGAAGCGCCGCGGGTGGGGGGGCGGGGTCGCGCCCCAGTGACGTCACAGGCGCGCGCCCCACGTGGGCGGGGCCCGGCGGAGCGCAGCGGCGGCCCCTGGCGGCCGGGGGGGTTCGGGGGTCCCGAGGGGTTCGGGGGGACCCGAGGAGTTCGGGGGTCCCCGGGGGTCCCGGGCGGCGCAGGAAGAGGCGCAGCCGCTGTACGAAGTATAGAACCGTGTATTCCTCTGTGCGCGGCGGAACGGGGGCCCGGGGGTCGGGGGGTTTGGGGGGGCCCCGAGGGGGGCAGAAGGGGGGGGGGGACACCCGAGTGGGGGGGGGTCCCAACCCCGATGGGGGGGGGGGTGTCTTGATAAATTAAAAAAAACGAACCCAAAGAACGACCCCGGGGGGGGGGAGCGGTAAAAAAAACCCAAACCAATTAAAAGGGGTGGGGGGGGGGGCGGGGGGGCCGCGCCCCAGGCCGGGGGGGGGGGAGGGGGGGCGCCGCTTTCCCCGGGCCCCTCGGGCGCCCCCAGGGTGTGCGGGGACCCCCCCCCCTGCGCCCCCTTTCCCTCGGCGAGGGGGGCACGGACACACGGACGGGCACAGAGGCGTCACCCGCGGGGGGCTTGGAGGGGGGGTCGGACCCCGCGGGGTGCGGGGCGCCCCCCGTCAGACGTAGTACTCCTTGTCCTTGTTGCGCCGGGCCTTGCCGGGCGCCTTGGGGGGCGCGGGGGGCCCCTTCTCCTTGGGGGCGCCCCCGCCGGGGGGGGCGGCGGCGGCGTGCGGGGCCCCCCCGGGGGCGGCGGGGGGGGGCGCGGCCGCGGGGTGGCGGCGGCTGGGGTCCGGCGGGAAGGAGCCCTCGTCCCTGTTGCGGTACTTGTACATGGCGTAGAGCAGGATGAGGATGCAGAGCGCGGCGGCCGCCACGATGCCCACCACCATGCCCGTGGTGCCCCCCGCCTCGCGCACCACCTCCACGGCGCCGGGGGCTGTGGGGGGGACAGCGGGGCGCCGCGTCACCGGGGGGGCCGTCACCGCCCGCCCGCGCCCCCCCGGCCGCCCCCTCCCGCGGGTGCCGCTCGCCCGCGGGCACGAGCCCCGGTACCGGCACGGCCACCACGGTGGGCGCCGTCACCCGCGCGTCCGCGGCCGTGACGGCGCTGTCGCCGCCGCCGTCGTCGTCGTCGTCGTGGTCGTGGCGGTGGCGCGGGGGGGCCGCCTCCCCGCCGCCGTGGTCGCCCCCCCCCCCGAAGTCCTCGTCGTCGGCGGGGGGCGCGTTGGGGTCCGCCGCCTCCCCCGAGGCGAAGCCCGAGGGCTCCTCGCAGTCGGGGCCGCAGCCGGGGGGCGCGCGGGGCGCGGGGGGCGCGGGGGACGCAGGGGTCGCCCCCCCCGCCGGGGACGCCGGCAGCACCAGCTCCCCGCCTGCGGAGACAGAACGAGAGGGGGGGAGGGGGGGGGGGAGGGGGGCGGGGGGACCCCGCGTCAGCCCCCGCCGCCGGCCCCCCGGCCCCCCCGCCCCCCTCGCCCCCGGTTTCCGCGGGATTGCTCTGTTTTAGCCGCGGCCCCGGCGGAGGCGCGCGCGGCGTGACGCGCTGCACACTTACACACTTACATCACGCGTGGGGCCGCGTGGGGTGAGCGTGGGAAAGGAGCAGGGAGAGCACAGACAGAGAGAGAGGGGAGAGAAAGAGAGCGTGAGACAGCGCCAGCCCCGCCCCGGCCCCGGCGGCCGCGCACACACGGCCTGGCCACGCGGCCAGACAGACAGACAGACAGCCTGGCCGGCCACACACCCATCATCCAGCCATCACCCATCCATCATCCATCATCCATCTGTCATCCATCATCCATCATCCATCCATCATCCATCATCCATCATCCATCCATCATCCATCCATCCATCCATCCATCCATCATCCATCCATCATCCATCATCCATCCATCATCCATCCATCATCCATCCATCATCCCTCCGTCCATCATCCATCCATCATCCATCATCCATCATCCATCCATCCATCCATCATCCATCATCCATCTGTCCATCCATCATCCATCCATCATCCATCATCCATCCGTCCATCCATCATCCATCATCCATCTGTCCATCCATCATCCCTCCGTCCATCATCCATCCCTCCGTCATCCATCATCCATCATCCATCCATCCCTCCGTCATCCATCATCCATCCATCATCCATCCATCATCCATCATCCATCATCCATCCATCATCCATCCATCCCTCCATCATCCATCATCCATCTGTCCATCCCTCCATCCATCATCCATCCATCATCCATCCATCCCTCCATCATCCATCATCCATCCATCCATCATCCATCCATCCATCATCCATCCATCCATCATCCATCCATCTGTCCATCCATCATCCATCCATCCATCATCCATCCATCATCCATCCATCCATCATCCATCCATCCATCATCCATCCATCTGTCCATCCATCTTCATCCATCCATCATCCATCCCTCCGTCATCCATCATCCATCCATCATCCATCATCCATCATCCATCCATCATCCATCCATCTATCATCCATCCATCATCCATCCATCATCCATCCATCATCCATCATCCATCCCTCCATCCATCATCCATCCATCATCCATCATCCATCCCTCCATCCATCATCCATCATCCATCCATCCATCATCCATCCATCATCCATCCATCATCCATCCATCCATCTGTCCATCATCTGTCCGTCCATCATCCATCATCCATCCATCATCCATCATCCATCCATCCCTCCATCCATCATCCATCCATCCATCATCCATCCCTCCATCCCTCCATCCATCCATCTGTCCATCATCTGTCCGTCCATCCATCCCCCCGTCATCCACCCATCCATTGTCCATCCCTCTGTCATCCATCCATCATCCATCATCCATCCATCTATCCCCCTGTCATTCATCCATCCATCATCCATCCGTCCATCTGTCCATCCACCATCCGTCTGTCATCCGTCCCTCCGTCCATCATCCATCATCCATCTATTCATCATCCAGCCATGCGTCCATCCATCCAGCCTTGGATCCAGCCAGCCAGCCATGCGTCCATCCATCCACCCAGCCCCAAATCCATCTGTCCATCCACGCGTCCATCTGTCCATCCACCATCCACCATCCATCCTTCCCTGCATGGATCCATCATCTGTCCGTCCTTCCATTGTCTGTCCGTCCATCTGTCCGTGGATCCATTGTCTGTCTGTCTGTCCATTCCCCCGTTATCTGTCCCTCTGTCCATGGATCCATTGTCTGTCTGTCTGTCCATTCCCCCGTTATCTGTCCCTCTGTCCATGGATCCATTGTCTGTCTGTCTGTCCATTCCCCCGTTATCTGTCCCTCTGTCCGTCCTCGATCCATCCATCCCTGGCTCCACTGTCCGTCTGTCCAGCCACCCCCCGCTATCCGTCATCCCCTACTGTCCGTCTGTCCGTCCGTCCCCGTCTGCAGCCGGGGGGCACCGGGGTCCCCTCCCCGTCCGTCCGTCTGTCCGTCACCACGGGCTTGCAGTGGGCGAGGGCGGAGCAAGGGGCGGGGTTTGCACAGGGCTCCGGGGCACACGCGTGTGCACAGAGCGGGGCGGGCAGCGTGCGCCACGGGGCGAGGAACACGCGTGTGCAGGCGTGTGCTGGGCGGGGCCAGGTGCCGGGGCAGCCGTGTCCACGGGACACGTGTGAGCGCGTGTGCGCACGCGTGTGTGCGTGCAGGCGTGTGAGCAGCCGTGTGCACCTGGGCGTGAGCACACGTGTGGGCGTGACCTTCCCGTGTGCGCCTGCAGACACACGTGTGTGCCCCAGGTGTGGGCGGGGCCACCGCCCCCGGGCTGGGGGAGGGGTGTGTGTGGGGGCTGGGCGTGCCCCGGGCGGGCGTGCGAGGCCGTGTGGCA
>CM051659.1:42960-74132 GCA_028020825.1 Podargus strigoides | reverse complement strand
CTGGTGGGGGGGGGGTGGATTTGGGGGGTTCCCTGGGTTGGGGGGGGTCCCTGGTTAGGGGGTGGAATTGGGTTTGGGGGGGGTCCCTGGTTTGGGGGGTTCCCTGCTGGGGGGGGTGAATTAAGGGGGGGGGTCAGCCCTGACTGTTGGGGTGGATTCAGGGTCTGGGGGTGCTGGGTGGGTTTTGGGGTGCCCCCCCCCCATGGGTGTGATGACCCCACTCGAATCTCGTTCGGCTGAGGCTGCTGCTGAGGAACCTGTGGCTGACCCCGGGGGGGGGGGCACACAGGACATGGGGTGTCCCCCCCCCCCCTTTTTAAGGTGACCCTAAACCCCCCCCCCCCCCATTTGTGTCCCCCCAGGTACCGGCGGGGACCCCCAGAGGAGGTGGGTGAGTGGGGGGGGGGTCCTTTCACCTCCTGGGGGATGTCACCCCCCCCCCATTTGATAAGAGCCCCCCCCATTTGATAAGAGCCCCCCCCATTTGATAAGAGCCCCCCCAGTTTTAGTGATGATGTCAACTAGCTCACTTTGACCCCCCTGAAAAGACCCGAACACCTGAAAAATTGGGGGGCATAGGGGGGGTATGGGGGGGTGGGTGTTGGAATTGGGGGGGGGGGTCTGGTAGGGTTGAGACCTGACCCCTCCCCCCTGCTGTCCCACAGGGCGATGGAGGGGGGCTGAGGTGAGTGGGGGGGGGGCAGATATGGGGGGCTGGGGTGGGGGGGTCGAATATGGGGGGCTGAGGGGGTGCTAAGGTGGGGGGGCATGACATGGGGGGGTGCTGAGGTTGAGAGGGGGTTGGGTATGGGGGGGCTGAGGTGGGGGCTCAGATATGGGGGGGCTGAGGGGGTGCTGAGGTGGGGGGTGGATATGGGGGGGCTGAGGGGGCTCAGATATGGGGGTGCTGAGGTTGAGAGGGGGTTGGGTATGGGGGGGCTGAGGTGGGGGGTGGGATATGGGGTGCTGAGATGGGGGGGGCTGAGGGGTGCTGAGGTGGGGGGGTCGGATATGGGGGGCTGAGGGGGCTCAGATATGGGGGGGCTGAGGTGGGGGGTGTCTGTGGGGTGACACTGGGGGGGTTGATGAGAGGCTGAGGGGGGGGTCTCTGGTGGGGGGGGTTGGGATGCCCTGGGGGAGGAGGGGGTGTCACCCCCCAGCCCCCCCCCCCCGCCGAGGATGAGCCGCTACCGCCCCAGGCTGACCCCTGATGCACCGGTGCTGCCTGAGGCCGGGGGGGGGGTGGTGTTTTTTTTGGGGGGGGGTCCCAGGGATTTGCACCCCCCCTCATCATCCCCCTCTCTTCCCCTCCCCCCCCCGCAGCGTCACTGCCGCCTCCGTGTGAATAAAAACCGCGATTTTTGGTTAAAACCCGCAGTTTGTCATCAATGGCAGAGGGAGGGGGGCGCAGGGGGCGTGGCTTCCCTGAGGCCACGCCCCCGGGTGGTGGGGGCCGCGATTGGGGGCGTGGCTTCATCATCCAGACTTGGGTGGGGGCGTGGTTTCATGTGGGCGTGGTTTGGTATGGCCACGCCCACACGGGGCGGGGCTTTGCGTGGCCACGCCCCCAGGGCTGGAACCTTGGAGCCCCGGAACGAACCCCGGGGCCTTTTCCCCTCCTCCCCCGGCACTTCCGGGTTCGGTGCCGCCCTTTAAGGGTCCGACCGGAAACTGTGACCCCAGCCCGGAACTCAGCGCCGCGCTCCCGTTCCCACCCGGACCGGGACCGGACCGGGCCACGATGGCGCCCCCCGCCCGCCGCAGCCACGTGTGGGTGGGGGCCGAGACCGGGGTGCTGAAAGGTGGGGGAGGGGATTTAAGGGGGGGTGGGGGGTGGGTGCCCCCCCCCCCGTTGTTTCTCACCCCTCCCCCCCAGGCGTGGACGTGCGGCAGCGGCGGGCGTGAATTACGGCGGCGGCTCCGCGCTGGGCCGGGGCGGGGGGGTCTGCGCGCTGTGCTGGGGGACCCCGCGGAGAGCGAGGTGAGGGGGGGGGGGGATGGGGGGGGATGGGGGGGTGGTGGATGGGGGGAGTGGGGGGAAATGGGGGGGGGGGGGAAATGGAGGGGGGGGAAATGGGGGGGGATGGGGAGTGGGGGGGGATGGTGGGGAGGGGGGGGGAAATGTGGAGGGGGGGGGAGGATGGTGAGTGGGGGGGGGGAAATGGAGGGGGGGAAATGGGGGGGGATGGGGAGTGGGGGGGGAGTGGGGGGGAAAAATGGGGGGGGTGAGGGAGGGTGGGGAGGGGTGGGGGGGTTTGGGGGGAGGAGGGTGGGGATGGTTGGGGGGGAAGAATGGGGGGGGATGGTGGGGGGGGGATGGTGGGGTGGGGGGGGGGAAATGTGGAGGGGGGGTGGTGGGGAGGGGGGGGAAATGGGGGGGATGGTGAGTGGGGGGGATGGGGGGGGTGGGGGGGGATGGTAGGGGTGGGGGGGGATGTGGAGGGGGGTGGGGTCAGATGGTGGGGATGGGGGGGGGGAAATGGGGGGGAGGGGTGGGGGGGTAGGGAGGGATGGGGGGGGTTGGGGGGAGGGGGGTGGGGTGTGGAGGGGGATGGGGGGATGGGGGGGATGGTGGTGGGGAAGAATGGGGGGGGGGAGGGATGGTTGGGGGGGGTTTGGGGGGATGGTGGTGGGGATGGGGGGGTGGGGGCATTCGTGGGGATGGGGGTACCCTCACCCCCCCCTCCCTGTGTCCTCCCCCCCCCCCCCCCAGCTCCTCCTGGGCTGCCGCGATCGCTCCGTGAAGTTTTTCAGCCCGGGGGAGGGGAAATTCCGGCAGTGGCGGCTGTGCCCCGGGGGGGAGGGGCCCTTCTGCGGGCTGGCAGCGCACGGCAGGTACGGAGGGGGGGGGTCGGGGGGGGTGGGGGGTCCCCCCAAAATCCCCCCCACACCCCAACACCCCCTCCCTTCCCCCAGCTCCGTCATCACCTGCGTGGAGTCGGGGCGCGTGGCGGCGTGGCGCGACGACGGGACAGAGGACGTGAGTTCTATTGGGGGGGTGGGGGTCACATTATTGGGGTGTCCCCCCCCCAACCCCCCCCTCTCCCCCCCCCCAGGTGCAGCTGGAGGCGGGGGGGGGCTGTGCCGCATGCGCCAGGACCCGGGGTGCCCCAGCGCTTGGCCACGGCGGGGAAGGAAAACGCCCTCAAAATCTGGGACCTGCAGCGCCCCCACGAACCCCTTTTCCGCGCCAAAAACGTGAGTGTGCCCCCCCCCTCAGTGTCCCCAAATGTCCCCCCTGACCTCTGACCTGTCCTCACCCCCTCCCCCAGGTGAGGAATGACTGGCTCGACCTCCGTGTCCCCATCTGGGACCGCGACCTCCAGTTCCTCCCCAGTTCCAAGGTCGTCACCTGCACCGCCCACAGCCAGGTGGGGCCTGGGGGGGGTGGGGGGACGGGGGGGGGGTTTGGGGGGGTCCCCTCACACCTTGATGTGTCCCCATCCCCCCCCCCCAGGTGAGGGTCTACGACCCCAGCTCCCCCGGCGGCGCCCGGTGATGGAGGCGACGTTTGGGGAGGCGCCGCTCACCGCCCTCGCCCTCGTCCCCGGGACAAGTGAGGGGGGACCCGAGGGGGGGGATTGGGGGTCCCTGGGGAGGGGGGGGGGGCTGTAGGGTGTCCTGGGGGTTTCTGGCCACTGGGGGGGGGTTTTGGGGTGACCTTGGGGGGCTTTTGGGTGCCTGGGGGGGCTGCTGGCCACTGGGGGGGCTTTTGGGTGTCCTGGGGGGGGCTTTGGGGTGTCCTGGGGGGGCTTTGGGGTGACTTGGGTGAGGGTGCAGGTGTCCCAGGGGGTTCTGGCCACTGTGGGGGGGTTTTGGGGTGAACTTGGGGGGGTTTTGGGGTGACCTGGGGGGCTTTTGGGTGTCCTGGGGGGCTGCCAGCCACTGGGGGGGCTGTGGGTGACCTGGGGGGGTGCAGGGTGTCCTGGGGGGGGGGGGCTGCCAGCCACTGGGAGGGGCTTTTGGGTGTCCTGGGGGGGCTCTGGGGTGACCTTGGGGGGTTTTGGGGTGACCTGGGGGGGGCTTTTGGGTGTCCTGGGGGGCTCTGGGGTGACCTTGGAGGGGGTGCAGGGTGTCCCAGGGGGGTTCTGGCCACTGTGGGGGGGACTTTGGGTGACCTGGGGGGGTGCAGAGTGTCCTGGGGGGGCTTTGGGGTAACCTTGGGGGTTTTGGGGTGTCCTGGGGGGGCTGCCAGCCACTGGGGGGGGTTTTGGGGTGACCTGGGGGGGGCACCCTGGGGGACTGGGGGGTGCTTGAGGGGGTATCACACTGCCCCCCCCCCAACTCCTCCCCTCCCCCCAGCTCGGTGGCCGTGGGCAGCGCCCGGGGGGACTTGGCTGTCATTGACCTCCGCCAAGGTGAGGGTCCCGTGTCCTGGGGGGGTGGGGGTGGGTGGGAATATGGGGGTGTGTCCCCCCCCCCGCCCTCAACCTCTCCCCCCCCTCCCCCCAGGGCGGGTGCTGAAGTGCCTGAAGGGGGGGGCGGGCAGCGTGCGGGGGCTGCAGTGCCACCCCTCCCTCCCCCTCCTGGCTTCCTGCGGCCTCGACCGCTTCCTCCGCATCCATCACCTGGGGGACAAGCGGCTGTGCCACAAGGTGAGACCCCCCCAAACCCCTTGGGGCCCCCCAAACCCCTTGGGGCCCCCCAAAACCCCCTGAGACCCCCCCCCCAAAACATTAACTCTGCTATTCCCCCCCCCCCCCCCCCAGGTCTACCTGAAGTCCCAGCTCAGCTGCCTCCTCCTGAGCAGCCAGGACTGGGAGGTGAGAAACCCCCCCCCCCCACTTTTTGGGGTGCTCCCCCCCCATTTATTCCCCTCCTTACCCCCCCCTCCCCTCCCCCCCCAGGCCGAGGAGGAGCCGCCCCCCCAGCCGAGGTGAAGGAAGAGGAAGAGGAAGGGGACGCGCTGTGGGACGCCATGGAGACCGTCCCCACCCCCCTCGGTGCCCCCCCGGCGGCGAAACGGGGCAAAAAACGGAAGATTTTGGGGTTGTGACACCCCCCCCGCCGCCCCCCCCCCCCAGGATTGGGGACCCCCCCCCACCTGCACTGGACACTGCTCCCCTCCCCAGCTATGGGGCAGACCCCTCCCCCCGCCGTTTGTATGTTATAAAGTGGAGTAAATAACCGTGATTTTTGCACTCCGTTGCCCAAAAATGATGTTTTTTGGAGAGAAACACTAAGTTGCATCGCCCACTCTCGCTTCGGCTCTTTCCGGCTGCGTTCGGGCCACGCCTCGTTGTCCCACCCCCCTTCGGCTCTTTCCGGAAGCGCTCGGGCCACGCCTCGTTGTCCCACCCGCCTTCGGCTCTTTCCGTCGCTCCTCGCCCCGCGTTTACTTCTTCGGCGCCGCCTATCGCCCTCCACCGCCGCTCGGGCATTTCCGGCAGCGCTCGGCTATTTCCGCCCGCTCCATATAGAGCCGTTCTCAGCAATACGCAGCACCCCTCTCACCGCCCCCCACCCCTAATTAACGCTAATTACCCCTTTCTCTCTAACCAGCGCTAATTAACCACCCCACCAGCGGCTCGGGGACCCCCGAAAGAGCTGGCTGCACCCCACAACAGCTTTTTTCACCCTCCAAACCCCTCAAAATCCCCCCCAAAAACACCTCTAAAGGGAAAAAAAAAAAAAAAAGCCCCAAAAAGCAGCAAAATGGCCCCAATTCTGTCGCCATTTATTGCCCCCGGGGGTGGGGGGCTCAGGAGTTGGCGTTGGGGCCCTTCTTCTTCCCGAAGCCGGGCACGACGTTAACGAAGCGGCGGTTGTATTGCATGCGCCGCTTGGCTCGCCCCGTCTTCTTCTTCTTCTTCTCCTGCTTGGCCACCTAAATAATCCCCCAATATCAGGGGGTGGGAGCCCCCAAAACCCACAGGGAGCCCCTAAAAGTGAAGGGGAGCCCCTAAAAATGAAGGGAACCCCCCCAAATACTCACCTTGGGGGTCTGGCCCCTCACTTTGCCAGCACGGGCGAGGGATCCATGGACTTTCCTACGTGGGGAGAAGGAAAACGGGGTGGTAAGGGGTGAGGTTGGCTCGTTATGCTAATGAGCACCCCCATAATTAGCGGCTCCCCCCCAAAAGTACCCCCAGGAGACGTGTGGAGAGCTCCAGGGTGGTAAATTCGGGGAGGGGGTTGTGTCCCAGCACGGTGTCATCATCCAGGGGGGTCCCAGCCAACAGCAGCACTTGCTCCTCGGGGGGGACACCAGCCAGCGCCGCCACCTGTGCCTGAAATGGGGACACACACAGGTCAGGCACCCCAAAAAAAGGGTCTTAATTTGGGGGTTGCCCCCCCCAAATCACCCCCAAGGGCTCACCTTGATTTGGGCGATGGTCTCGGTGCCGGAGACCTCGATGGCGTGGAGGGACTGGGCACGGATGAAGAGCTGCATGGTGGTGACCTGGGAGGGGGGGGAATGTGGGGGTTTAGGGGTGTCCCCCCCCCTTGGAAAAAAATGGGGGGACCCCAGGAAAAGGGGGGTGGTGGTGAGGGGGTTGTTACTGCTGCCCCCCTCTCCCCCGATTGAGAAATGCCCCTGGGGGGCTCCTGGCTCCCACCCCTCTGCTGCAGGGGGGGTTGAGGGTGTTTTTTGGGGGGCTAGGGTGTGTTTCTTGGGGGTGTGGGAGGTTTTGGGGGAGCTGGGGGGTTTTGGGGGGGGGCTAGGGTGTGTTTCTTGGGGGTGTGTGGGGTTTTGGGGAGCTGGGGGTGTTTCTGGGGGGTGCTTTGGGGGGGCTGGAGGGGGTTTGAGGGGTGTTTCTGGGGGCTGGAGGGGGTTTTTGGGGGTTGGGGGGGGTTTTGGGGGGCCTGGAAGGGGTTTGAGGGGTGTTTCTGGGGAGCTGGAGGGGGGTTTTGGGGGTGGGAGATTTTGGGGGGCCTGGAGGGGATTTGGGGGGTGTTTTGGGGGGGTTAGAGGGTTTTTTGGGGGGCTGGAGGGGGTTTGAGGGGTGTTTCTGGGGGGCTGGAGGATTTTTTGGGGGTTGGGGGGCTGAAGGGGTTTGGGGGGTGTTTTGGGGAACTGGGGGGTGGTTTTGGGGGGCAGGGGAGGTTTTGAGGGGCTGGGGGGTGTTTTGGGGGGACTGGAGGAAGTTTTGGGGGGGTGTGGGCTGTTTTTGGGGGCTGGAGGGTTTTTTGGGGGGCTGGAGGGGGTTTGAGAGGTGTTTCTGGGGGGCTGGAGGGGGTTTTTGGGGGCTGAAGGGGGTTTGGGGGGTGTTTTTGGGGGGCTGGAGGGTTTTTGAGGGGCTGGAGGGTGTTTTTTGGGAACTGGGGGGTGGTTTTGGGGGGCAGGGGGAGGTTTTGAGGGGCTGGGGGGTGCTTTGGGGGGACTGGAGGAAGTTTTGGGGGGGGGGCTGTTTTTGGGGGGCTGTTTTTGGGGGGTGGGGGTGTTGTTTTCCACAACCATTCCCCGCCCACGGGGACTTCAGCACCGGGCAAAGGGCCCAGGGGACAAAGGGCTGTGGGGCCCGGGGGGGTGGAACACGGCCCAGAGGCGACACCGGCAGCACCCTGGGGCGCCCCCCCCCCATTTTTTGAGCCCTCCTTGGTCTCTTGGCCCCTTTAGGGCCCCCCAGGCCCTCACAGCCCCCCAGATTCCCCCCTCAGCCCCCTCCAAGGCCTCCCACGGCCTCTCCCCACCCCTCAGTGCCCCCTTAAAACCTCCCAGACCCCCCCCTAAGCCCTCCCAGCCGCCCCCTCAGCCCCTTTAAGCCCCCCAGGAACCCCCCAGGCCCCCCAAAAGCCCCTCAGAGCCCCCCAGGGGGCCCCCGGGGCGCGGCCTCACCTCAGCGCTTCCTCAGCAGCCGGGACCGCGCCGCGGAAAGGGCGGCTCTGCGCATGCGCCGGGCCGCGGTGGGGCGACGACGTGATTACGTCACGCGTGCGTGCGTACGTGCGTACGTACGTGCGTGCGTGCTGAGGGCGGGAAGGAGAGGGCGTTGCCAACATGGCGGCCATGGCGGCGTTGGGCCGGCGGCTGAGGGAGCTCGGCCGGGCCGTGGGGTGGAGGGGGGTGCAGGTAAGGGGTCGGAGGGGGGGGCTGAGGGGGTTTGTGGGGGGAGAAGGGGGGAGAGGGAGGGTGGGGGGCCCCCAGGATTGGGGGTTCCTGAGGAGAATGGGGGGGGGTTTGAGGGGATGCGGGGCTGAGGGAAAAGGGGGTACACCCTGCTGCCCCCCCCCAGAGCCATCCAGGAGCGCCCCCTGTCCCCGAGACCCCCCCCCAAGCCTCCGAGGGCCCCCCAGACCTGCAGCCCCCGCCGTGGCCCGTGGAGGAGTCGAGGGCCGACTACGCCTTCGTGGAGCGGCTGCTGCCCCCCACCCGCATCCCCGACCCCCCCCAGCACCCCACCTACCCCACCCCGTCCGGCTGGAGCCCCCCCACAGGTCAGTTGGGGGGGGATGGGACACGACACCCCCTTATTGCCCCTCCCCCCCCCCAGGGCAAAGTGATGCCCTAGGGGGAGCTGGAGGGGGTATTTGGGGGTGTAATTCCCCAGGGGGTGGTTTAATTACCCTGGGGGGGATATTTACCCTGGGGGGTGGTGGTTAATTACCCTGGGGGGTATTTACCCTGGGGGGGTGGTTTAATTACCCTGGGGGGGGTATTTACCCCTGGGGGGGTGGTTTAATTACCCTGGGGGGGTATTTACCCCTGGGGGGGTGGTTTAATTACCCTGGAGGGGTGTGGTTAATTACCCTGGAGGGGTATTTACCCCTGGTGGGGGTGGTTTAATTACCCTGGTGGGGGGGGTGATTTAATTACCCTGGGGGGGTATTTACCCTGGGGGGGTGGTTTAATTACCCTGGGGGGGTGGTGGTTAATTACCCTGGGAGGGTATTTACCCCGGAGGGGGGTGGTTTAATTACCCTGGGGGGGTATTTACCCTGGGGGGGTGGTGGTTAATTACCCTGGGGGGGGTATTTACCCCGGGGGGTGTGTGGTTAATTACCCTGGGGGGGCTAATAACCCTGGGGGGGGGGAGCAGGTATTTCCTCCCAGTGGAGGCTTATTTAACCCCAGGGGGGGGACTAATTACCCCGGGTGTGTGTGTGTGTTAATTACTACTCCAAGACGGGGTGCAGCTGCTGTTCCCCCCCCTTTTAGGCCCCCCCCCAGGACTCCCCTACTTCGTCCGCCGCTCCCGCATGCACAACCTCCCCGTCTACCTCCTCACCGTCAAGGGCAACCGGCGCCTCACCGAGCTGCGGCGCGTCGAGGGGGACATCTGGGTGAGGGGGGAGGGGGTTTAGGGGGGGGCAGGGAGGGAGGGGGTGGCAGGTTTTTGGGGTGCTAACAGCCCCCCTCTTTTCTCCCCCCCCAGGCGTTGGAGCGAGAGCTGCGGGAGTTCCTGGGGGTGGAGGAGGTGGCGGTGAACGAGGTGACGGGGAGCCTGAGGCTCAAGGGGCACTGGGGGGGGGAGCTGAGGGGCTGGCTGCTGCAGAAAGGCTTCTAGCACCCCAAAATATATCGGGGGGGGGCCCCCCACAAAGGGACTTGGGTGGTGGGGGATGCCAAAGTGGGGCTGAGGGGTCCCTAGAGGGGTTTGGGGGGCTCACAGAGGGGTCTGTGGGGTCCCAGAGGGGTTTGGGGGGCTCCCACAGGGTCTGTGGGGTCCCCAGAGGGGTTTGGGGACCACTGAGTGGGGCTGTGGGGTCCCCAGAGGGGTTTGGGGGGCTCCCACAGGGTCTGTGGGGTCCCCAGAGGGGTTTGGGGACCACTGAGTGGGGCTGTGGGGTCCCCAGAGGGGTTTGGGGGGCTCCCACAGGGTCTGTGGGGTCCCCAGAGGGGTTTGGGGACCACTGAGTGGGGCTGTGGGGTCCCCCATGGGGTTCGGGGGGCTCCCATGGGGTCTGTGGAGTCCCCCATGGGGTTCGGGGGGCTCCCAGGGGGTCTGTGGGGTCCCCAAAGGGGTTTGGGGGGTTCCCAGAGGGGTTTGGGAGGCTCCCATTGGGTCTGTGGGGTCCCCAAAGGGGTCTGTGGGGTCCCAGAGGGGTTTGGGGGGCTCCCACAGGGTCTGTGGAGTCCCCCATGGGGTTTGGGGGGCTCCCAAGGGGTCTGCAGGGTCCCCAGAGGGGTTTGGGGGGCTCCCATGGGGTCTGTGGGGTCCCCAAAGGGGTTTGGGGACCCCTAAGTAGGGCTGTGAGGTCCCCAGAGGGGTTTGGGGACCCCTGAGTGTGGCTGTGGGGTCCCCCATGGGTTTGGGGACCCCTGAGTGGGAGGGAGGAATGGAGGGGAACCCCCTCATAAGGGGCTAAAATGGAGTCGAAGGCACTTGTGAAGGGTGGTGGACCCCAAAATGAAGCCAAACCCCCTCATGACACCCCCCCTACCCCCCCAAAAATGAGATGTAAACCTACTCCCAAGCAGCCTGTACCCCAAAACAGCAACACCCCCCCCAAAAAACCCCCAAATAAAAGCTGGTGGCGCCATGTTTTTATTTACATCCCCCTGGGTGGGGGGGGGGGGGGCAAAAAAATATCCAGAAATGTGTTTTTTAATAAAGGGGGGGGGATTTTAGAAAAGGGGGTGCAGGGTGAAAAGGGGGTGCTCAGCTCTGGGAGTAATACTGGTTGTAGTTCCACGGTGTCTGGTAGCTGTAGGAGCCGTAGCCGTGCTGGGGGGGGGACAAAGGGGGGGTGTCAGGGTGACACCCCCCCCTCCCAGCACCCCCAGTTGTGATGGGGTGTCCCCCCCCCCCCCCCCCAGGACTCACCTGGTACCAGTAGTTGTAGGCAGAGGGGTTGGAGCCCACGTCCCCCGTGCCCCCCGAGCTGGAGAAGTTGAGGGGACCCAGAAGGGCGGAGGGGTCGTCGGGACGGAGGCGTTTGTCGTCGGGTTCGTCCGAGCTGGGGGGGGAAAAAGGGGGTGAAAGGGGGGGGATTGGGGGGTGAAAGGGGGGGGATTGGGGGGTGAAGGGGGGGGGTTGGGGGGTGAAAGGGGGGGGGGTTGGGGGATGAAAGGGGGGGGATTGGGGGGTGAAAGGGGGGGGATTGGGGAGTGAAAGGGGGGGGATTGGGGGGTGAAAGGGGAGAAACTGGGGGGGAATTGGGGGGGGAAGGGGGGAAATTTGGGGCTAAAAAGGGAGAAATTGGGGGGTGAAAGGGGGAATTGGGGGGGGAAGGGGAGGAATTGGGGGGAGAAGGGGGGAAATTTGGGGGGGAAGGGGAGGAATTGGGGGGAGAAGGGGGGAAATTGGGGGCTAAAAAGGGAGAAATTTGGGGCTAAAAAGGGAGAAACTGGGGGATGAAAGGGGGGAAACTGGGGGGTGAAAGGGGAAACTGGGGGCTAAAAAGAAATTGGGGGATAAAAAGGGAGAAACTGGGGGATAAAAACGGGGGAAATTGGGGGGGGAAGGGGAGAAATTGGGGGCTAAAAAGGGAGAAATTGGGGGATGAAAGGGGAGAAACTGGGGGATCAAAGGGGGGAAATTGGGGGGTGAAAGGGGAAGAATTGGGGGGGGAAGGGGGGGCAGTGGGGAAGAAAAGGGGGGGGAAGTAGGGAGGAAATGGGGGGGAAGTGGGGAGGAGAAGGGGGGGGAAGTGGGGAGGAGAAGGGGGGGGAAGTGGGGAGGAAAAGGGGGGGAAGTGGGGAGGAGAAGGGGGGGAAGTGGGGAGGAGAAGGGGGGGGAAGTAGGGAGGAAATGGGGGGGAAGTGGGGAGGAGAAGGGGGGGGAAGTGGGGAGGAGAAGGGGGGGGAAGTGGGGAGGAGAAGGGGGGGGAAGTGGGGAGAAAAAGGGGGGGGGAAGTGGGGAGGAAATAGGGGGGGAAGTGGGGAGGAAATGGGGGAAAAGGGGGAGAAAATAGGGGGGGAAAAGGGGGAGAAAATAGGGGGGGAAAAGGGGGAGGAAATAGGGGGGGAAAAGGAGGAGGAAATAGGGGGGGAAAAGGGGGAGGAAATAGGGGGGGAAAAGGGGGAGGAAATAGGGGGGGAAAAGGGGGAGGAAATAGGGGGGGAAAAGGGGGAGGAAATAGGGGGGGAAAAGGGGGAGGAAATAGGGGGGAAAAAGGGGGAGGAAATGGGGGGAAAAAGGGGGAGGAAATGGGGGGAAAAAGGGGGAGGAAATGGGGGGAAAAAGGGGGAGGAAATGGGGGGGGAAAAGGGGGGAAATGGGGAGGAAAAGGGGGGGAAATAGGGGGGAAAAAGGGGGGGGAAATAGGGGGGGGAAGGGGGAGGAAATGGGGGGAAAAGGGGGAGGAAATAGGGGGGAAATGGGGAGGAAATAGGGGGGAAATGAGGAGGAAATATGGGGGAAATGGGGAGGAAAATGGCAGAAACAGGGGTGCAGTGGGGGGATCACAGGGGGGGTCCCCTCAGGGTAGGTGGGTGGGCTCCAGGGGGGGGGTCCCCTCAGGATGAGTGGGCTCCAGGGGGGGGTGGGGGGTCCCCTCACCCGTTCTCGGGGGCCCTCTTGCGCGCCGCGTGCTGCTTGAGGATGCGCTGGTGCTCGTCGTACGCCGTCAGCAGGCTGGGGGGGGGGGATACAAAATCAGCCTTTGTGTGTGTGTGCACCCCTTTTTTTTTGGGGGAGGGGTTTATTTTTATTTGGGGGGGTCCCCACCTGTGGATGCTGGAGCCGAAGTCCTCGAGGAACTCGAGGCGGCGCTGGGAGAAGAGCAGCTTGGCCTCTTCGGGCAGGGGGCTGCGCAGCGCCCGCTCCAGGCACCGCAGGGTGTTCCCCTCGTTCTGCCCCACGTCCGCCCCGAACTCCAGCTCCAGCAGGTTGGCGTGGAGCCGGGCGTTGGCCTGGGAACGGGGGGGGGGGGGAACCCCAAAATTTAAGGGGAGCGACCCCAGCCGCTGACGTTGTGGGGGTAAGGGGATCCCTGAGGGGTTTGGGGGGGTCCCAGAGGGGTCTTGGGGGGGGTCACAGAGGGGTTTGGGGGGCTCCCAGAGAGTCTGGGGGGGGGTCCCAGAGGGGTTTGGGGAACTCCCAGGGGGTCTGTCGGGGTGCCCAGGGGGTCTGTGGGGGCCCCAGAGGGGTTTGGGGGGCTCCCAGGGGGTCTGTGGGGCTCCCAGAGGGGTTTGGGGGGCTCCCAGAGAGTCTGGGGGGGGTCCCAGAGGGGTTTGGGGGTCTCCCTGGGGGCCCCAGAGGGGTTTGGGGGGCTCCCAGGGGGTCTGTGGGGCTCCCAGAGGGGATTGGGGACCCCTAAGTGGGGCTGTGGGGTCCCCAGTGGGGTTTGGGAGCTCCCAGGGGGGCTGCAAGGGGCCCAGAGGGGTTTGGGGGGGCTCCCAGATGGGTTTTGGGGGTACCAAGGGGGTCTTTGAGGGCCCCAGAGGGGTTTGAGGGGCTCCCAGAGGGTCTGTGGGGTCCCCAGAAGGGTTTGGGAGGCTCCCAGAGGGTCTGGAGGGCTCTCAGATGGGTTTTGGGGGTACCAACGGGGTCTTTGACGTTCCCAGAGGGGTTTGGGGGGCTCCCAGAGGGTCCACGGGGCCCCCAGATGGGTTTGGTGGGCATCCAGGAGGTCTGTGGGACCCCCAGATGGGTTTGGGGACCCCTAAGTAGGGCTGTGTGGTCCCCAGAGGGGTTTAGGGGCTCCCAGAGGGTCTGTGGGGTCCCCAGAAGGGTTTGGGGGTACCAAGGGGGTCTTTGAGGGCTCCCAGATGAGTTTTGGGGGTACCAAGGGGTTCTTTGAGGTCCCCAGAAGGGTTTGAGGAGCTCCCAGAGGGTCCATGGGTCCCCCAGAGCAGTTTGGGGGGCTCCCAGAGGGTCTGGAGGGCTCCCAGATGGGTTTTGGGAGCTCCCAGGGGGTCTTTGAGATCCCCAGAGGGGTTTGAGGGGCTCCCAGAGGGTCTGTGGGGCCCCCAGATGGGTTTGGGGGGCTCCCAGAGGGTCTGTGGGGCCCCCAGATGGGTTTGGGGACCCCTAAGTAGGGCTGTGGGGTTCCCACAGGGGTTTAGGGGCTCCCATGGGGGCTGTGGGGTCCCCAGAGGGGTTTGGGAGCTCCCAGGGGGGCTCTGAGGGGCCCAGAGGGGTTTGGGGACCCTGAAGTGTGGCTGTGGGGTCCCCAGAGGGGTTTGGGAGGTTCCCAGAGGGTCTGGAGGGCTCCCAGATGAGTTTTGGGGGTACCAAGGGGGTCTTTGAGGTCCCCAGAAGGGTTTGAGGGGCTCCCAGGGGGTCCATGGGGCCCCCAGAGCAGTTTGGGGGGCTCCTAGAGGGCTCCCAGATGGATTTTGGGGGTACCAAGGGGGTCTTTGAGGGCTCCCAGATGGGTTTTGGGAGCTCCCAGGGGATCTTTGTGATCCCCAGAGGGGTTTGAGGAGCTCCCAGATGGGTTTTGGGGGTACCAAGGGGGTCTTTGAGGGCTCCCAGATGGGTTTTGGGGGTACCAAGGGGTTCTTTGAGATCCCCAGAGGGGTCTGAGGAGCTCCCAGAAGGTCCACGGTGCCCCCAGAGGATTTTGGGGGGCTCCTAGAGGGCTCCCAGATGGGTTTTGGGAGCTCCCAGGGGTTCTTTGAGATCCCCAGAGTGGTTTGAGGGGCTCCCGGGGGGTCCATGGTGCCCCCAGAGCAGTTTGGGGGGCTCCCAGAGGGTCTGGAGGGCTCCCAGATGGGTTTTGGGAGCTCCCAGGGGGTCTTTGAGATCCCCAGAGGGGTCTGAGGAGCTCCCAGGGGGTCTGTGGGGCCCCCAGATGGGTTTGGGGACCCCTAAGTAGGGCTGTGGGGTTCCCCAGAGGGGTCTGTGTGGTCCCCAGAGGGGTCTGTGTGGTCCCCAGAGGGTCTGTGGGGTCCCCAGAGGGGTTTAGGAGCTCCCAGAGGGTCTGGAGGGCTCCCAGATGGGTTTTGGGAGCTCCCAGGGGTTCTTTGAGATCCCCAGAGGGGTTTGAGGAGCTCCCAGAGGGGTTTTGGAGGTACCAAGTGGGTCTTTGAGGGCTCCCAGATGAGTTTTGGGGGTACCAAGGGGTTCTTTGAGGTCCCCAGAAGGGTTTGGGGGGCTCCCAGAGGGACTGGAGGGCTCCCAGATGGGTTTTGGGAGCTCCCAGGGGGTCTTTGAGATCCCCAGAGGGGTCTGAGGAGCTCCCAGGGGGTCCATGGGGCCCCCAGAGGAGTTTGGGGACCCCTAAGTGTGGCTGTGGGGTCCCCAGAGGGGTCTGAGGAGCTCCCAGAGGGTCTGGAGGGCTCCCAGATGAGTTTTGGGGGGTACCAAGGGGGTCTTTGAGATCCCCAGAGGGGTCTGAGGAGCTCCCAGAAGGTCCACGGTGCCCCCAGAGGATTTTGGGGGGCTCCCAGAGGGTCTGTGGGCTCCCAGATGGGTTTTGGGAGCTCCCATGGGATCTTTGAGATCCCCAGAAGGGTCTGAGGAGCTCCCAGAGGGTCCATGGGGCCCCCAGAGGAGTTTGGGGACCTGTAAGTGTGGCTGTGGGGTCCCCAGAGGGGTCTGTGGGGTCCCCAGAGGGGTTTGGGGGGCTCCCAGAGGGACTGGAGGGCTCCCAGATGGGTTTTGGGGGTACCAAGGGGTTCTTTGCGATCCCCAGAGGGGTTTGAGGAGCTCCCAGGGGGTCCATGGTGCCCCCAGAGCAGTTTGGGGGGCTCCTAGAGGGCTCCCAGATGGGTTTTGGGAGCTCCCAGGGTTTCTTTGAGATCCCCAGAGTGGTTTGTGGAGCTCCCAGAGGGTCTGTGGGGCCCCCAGATGGGTTTGGGGACCCCTAAGTAGGGCTGTGGGGTTCCCACAGGGGTTTAGGGGCTCCCATGGGGGCTGTGGGGTCCCCAGAGGGGTTTGGGAGCTCCCAGGGGGGCTCTGAGGGGCCCAGAGGGGTTTGGGAACCCTGAAGTGTGGCTGTGGGGTCCCCAGAGGGGTTTGGGAGGTTCCCAGAGGGTCTGGAGGGTTCCCAGATGGGTTTTGGGGGTACTAAGGGGGTCTTTGAGGTCCCCAGAGGAGTTTTGGGGGTACCAATGGGTGTTTGAGGGGCTCCCAGAGGGGTTTGGGGGGCTTCCAGAAGGTCTGTGGGCTCCCAGATGGGTTTTGGGGGGTACCAATGGGGTCTTTGACGTCCCCAGAGGGGTTTGAGGAGCTCCCAGAAGGTCCACGGTGCCCCCAGAGGATTTTGGGGGGCTCCCAGAGGGTCCATGGTGCCCCCAGAGCAGTTTGGGGGGCTCCCAGAGGGTCTGTGGGGTCCCAGATGGGTTTTGGGAGCTCCCAGGGGGTCTTTGAGATCCCCAGAGGGGTCTGAGGAGCTCCCAGAGGGTCCATGGGGCCCCCAGAGGAGTTTGGGGACCCCTAAGTGTGGCTGTGGGGTCCCCAGCGGGGTTTGGGAGCTCCCAGGGGGGCTGCAAGGGGCCCAGAGGGGTTTGGGGGGGCTCCCAGATGGGTTTTGGGGGTACCAAGGCGGTCTTTGAGGGCTCCCAGATGGGTTTTGGGGGTACCAAGGGGTTCTTTGAGATCCCGAGGGGTCTGAGGAGCTCCCAGGGGGTCCATGGGGCCCCCAGAGCAGTTTGGGGGGCTCCCAGAGGGTCTGGAGGGCTCCCAGATGGGTTTTGGGGGTACCAAGTGGGTCTTTGAGGGCTCCCAGATGGATTTTGGGGGTACCAAGGGGGTCTTTGAGGGCTCCCAGATGGATTTTGGGGGTACCAAGGGGTTCTTTGAGATCCCCAGAGGGGTCTGAGGAGCTCCCAGGGGGTCCACGGTGCCCCCAGAGCAGTTTGGGGGGCTCCCAGAGGGTCTGGAGGGCTCCCAGATGGGTTTTGGGGGGTACCAAGGGAGTCTTTGAGATCCCCAGAGGGGTCTGAGGAGCTCCCAGGGGGTCTGTGGGGCCCCCAGATGGGTTTGGGGACCCCTAAGTAGGGCTGTGTGGTCCCCAGAGGTGTTTAGGGGCTCCCAGAGGGACTGGAGGGCTCCCAGATGGGTTTTGGGGGTACCAAGGGGGTCTTTGAGGTCCCCAGAAGGGTTTGGGGGGCTCCCAGAGGGTCTGGAGGGCTCCCAGATGGGTTTTGGGAGCTCCCAGGGGGTCTTTGAGATCCCCAGAGGGGTTTGAGGAGATCCCAGAGGGTCCATGGGGCCCCCAGATGGGTTTGGGGACCCCTAAGTGTGGCTGTGGGGTTCCCAGAGGGGTTTAGGGGCTCCCATGGGGGCTGTGGGGTCCCCAGAGGGGTTTGGGAGGTTCCCAGAGGGTCTGGAGGGCTCCCAGATGGGTTTTGGGGGTACCAAGGGGGTCTTTGAGGGTTCCCAGATGGGTTTTGGGGGTACCAAGGGGGTCTTTGAGGTCCCCAGAGGGGTTTGGGGACCCCTAAGTAGGGCTGTGTGGTCCCCAGAGGGGTTTAGGGGCTCCCAGAGGGTCTGGAGGGCTCCCAGATGGGTTTGGGGAGCTCCCAGGGGGTCTTTGAGATCCCCAGAGGGGTCTGAGGAGCTCCCAGAGGGTCCATGGTGCCCCCAGAGGAGTTTGGGGACCCCTAAGTGTGGCTGTGGGGTCTCCAGCGGGGTTTGGGAGCTCCCATGGGGGCTGTGGGGTCCCCAGAGGGGTTTGGGAGCTCCCAGGGGGGCTCTGAGGGGCCCAGAGGGGTTTGGGAACCCTGAAGTGTGGCTGTGGGGTCCCCAGAGGGGTTTGGGAGGTTCCCAGAGGGTCTGGAGGGTTCCCAGATGGGTTTTGGGGGTACTAAGGGGGTCTTTGAGGTCCCCAGAGGGGTTTTGGGGGTACCAATGGGTGTTTGAGGGGCTCCCAGAGGGGTTTGGGGGGCTTCCAGAAGGTCTGTGGGCTCCCAGATGGGTTTTGGGGGTACCAATGGGGTCTTTGACGTCCCCAGAGGGGTTTGAGGAGCTCCGAGAAGGTCCATGGTGCCCCCAGAGGATTTTGTGGGGCTCCCAGGGGGTCCATGGTGCCCCCAGAGCAGTTTGGGGGGCTCCCAGAGGGTCTGTGGGGTCCCAGATGGGTTTTGGGAGCTCCCATGGGATCTTTGAGATCCCCAGAAGGGTTTGAGGAGCTCCCAGAGGGTCCATGGGGCCCCCAGAGGAGTTTGGGGACCCCTAAGTGTGGCTGTGGGGTCCCCAGAGGGGTCTGAGGAGCTCCCAGATGAGTTTTGTGGGTACCAAGGGGTTCTTTGAGATCCCCAGAGTGGTTTGAAGAGCTCCCAGAAGGTCCCTGGTGCCCCCAGATGATTTTGGGGGGCTCCCAGAAGGTCCCTGGTGCCCCCAGATGATTTTGGGGGGCTCCCCTCTCCCCCCGAAAGCTCCCCCAGCCTCACCGGCTCCTTCTCGAGCGCCTCCAGCAGCACCCTGCGAGCCTTGCCCAGGTTCTGCTGCACCTTGCAGGCCTGCCGGGCCAGCTTCACGGCGTAGAAGGACGCGAGGGGCAGCCCCTCGTGGGCCCTCATGGCCTCCTCCAGCAGCGCCTCCGCCTCCGCCACGCGGCCCTGCCGCCGCTCCAGGCTCGCGCGCCGCAGCCGCACCATGGCCAGCCCCGGCACGGCCTCCTCGAAGCTCCGCAGGATGCGCCGGGCTTCGTCCAGGTTCCCTGGGGGGGGGAGGGGATGGGGGTTAGGGGGGGCTGTGGAGTGGTTATAGGGGTCCTTTGGGCAGTTAGGGGGGTCGCTGGGGTGGTTAGGGGGGTCCCTGGGGTGGTTATAGGGGTCCTTTGGGCAATTATGGGGGTCCCCGGGGTGGTTAGGGGGGTCCCTGGGGTGGTTATGGGGGTCCCTGGGTGGTTACAGGGGTCCCTGGGGTGGTTATAGGGGTCCTTTGGGCAGTTAGGGGGGTCCCCAGGGTGGTTAGGGGGGTCCCAAGGTGGTTATGGGGGTCCCTGGGGGTCCCCAGGATGGTTAGAGGGGTCCTTGGAGTGGTTACGGGGTCCCCTGGGGTGGTTAGGGGGGGTCCCTGGGTGGTTATGGGGGTCCCTGGGGCAGTTATTGGGGTCCCCTGGGGTGGCTGTGGGGTCCCCTGGGGTGGTTGTGGGAGTCCCTGGGGTGGTTAGGGGGGTCCCTGAGTGGTTATGGGGGTCCCTGGGGGTCCCCAGGATGGTTACAGGGGTCCTTGGAGCAGTTGTGGGGGTCCCTGGGGTGGTTAGAGGGGTCCCTGGGGTGGTTAGGGGGGTCCCCAGGGTGGTTAGGGGGGTCCTTGGGGTGGTTATTGGGGTCCCTGGGGTGGTTATTGGGGCCCCCAGGGTGGTTGCAAGGGTCCGTGGGGCAGTTATTGGGGTCCCTGGGGTGGTTATGGGGTCCCCTGGGGTGGTTAGGGGGTCCCTGGGGTGGTTACTGGGGTCGCCTGGGGTGGTTATTGGGGTCGCCTGGGGTGGTTAGGGGGGTCCCCGGGGTGGTTATGGGGGTCCCCGGGGTGGTTATGGGGGTCCTTTGGGCAGTTAGGGGGGTCCCCAGGGTGGTTAGGGGGTCCCTGGGGTGGTTACTGGGGTCGCCTGGGGTGGTTATTGGGGTCGCCTGGGGTGGTTAGGGGGGTCCCCGGGGTGGTTAGGGGGGTCCCCGGGGTGGTTATGGGGGTCCTTTGGGCAGTTAGGGGGGTCCCCAGGGTGGTTAGGGGGGTCCCTGGGGTGGTTACGGGGGTCCCTGGGGTGGTTAGGGGAGACCCTGGGGTGGTTGTGGGGTCTCCAGGGTGGTTATGGGGGTTCCTGGGGTGGTTACGGGGGTCCCTGGGGTGGTTACGGGGGTCCCCAGGGTGGTTATGGGGTCCCCAGGGTGGTTATGGGGTCCCTGGGGTGGTCACAGGGGTCCCTGGGGTGGTTATTGGGGTCGCCTGGGGTGGTTAGGGGGGTCCCCGGGGTGGTTATGGGGGTCCCTGGGGTGGTTATAGGGGTCCCCAGGGTGGTTAGGGGGGTCCCCGGGGTGGTTAGGGGGGTCCCTGGGGTGGTTACGGGGGTCCCTGGGGTGGTTGTGGGGTCTCCAGGGTGGTTATGGGGGTTCCTGGGGTGGTTATGGGGGTCCCTGGGGTGGTTACGGGGGTCCCCGGGGTGGTTATGGGGTCCCCAGGGTGGTTGTGGGGTCCCCGGGGTGGTTAGGGGGGTCCCTGGGGTGGTTAGGGGGGTCCCTGGGGTGGTTACGGGGTCCCCAGGGTGGTTACGGGGTCCCCTGGGGTGGTTAGGGGGGTTCCTGGGGTGGTTACAGGGGTCCCTGGGGTGGTTACAGGGGTCCCCTGGGGTGGTTGTGAGGTCCCCAGGGTGGTTACGGGGTCCCCAGGGTGGTTACGGGGTCCCCTGGGGTGGTTAGGGGGGTTCCTGGGGTGGTTACAGGGGTCCCTGGGGCAGTTACTGGGGTCCCCTGGGGTGGTTGTGAGGTCCCCAGGGTGGTTATGGGGTCCCCAGGGTGGTTAGGGGGTCCCTTGGGCAGTTATGGGGGTCCCTGGGGTGGTTACAGGGGTCCCTGGGGGTCCCCAGGATGGTTACAGGGGTCCTTGGAGCGGTTGTGGGGTCCCTAGGTGGTTAGAGGGGTCCCTGGGGTGGTTGTGGGGGTCCCTGCGGTGGTTAGGGGGGTCCCTGGGGTGGTTGTGGGGTCTCCAGGATGGTTACAGGGGTCCCTGGGGAAATTTTTGGGGTCCCTGGGGCAGTTGTGGGGGTGAAATCCATCATCTCTGCCCCCAAAATACAGCGTTTTGGGGTGAAATGCGTCTTTTCTACCCCAAAAATGAAGCATTTTGGGGTGCAACCCATCATTTCTGCTCAAACCCGGAGCATTTTGGGGTGCAATCCATCACCTCACCCCCAAACCCGCAGCATTTTGGGGGTGCAATCCATCACCTCACCCCCAAACCCCGACCACTTCGGGGTGAACCACATCCCTTCCCCCCCCAAACCCCGCATCATTTTAACTCAAAACCCACCACTTCTCCCCAAAACCCTGACCGTTTTTCACCCCCCTGTGCCCCCCCCACCCCCTGAACCCCCCAAATTTTGGGGTGCCCACCCTGTTTCTCCTCGAAGGCCGCCCACAGGAGGTGGATGTTGGGCTTGCGGGGCAGGTGGTACCCGCAGGCGCGCTGGAACACGCTGCGCGTCCCCGCCACCGTGTGCTGCTCCAGGTACTTGGTGTACTGGGGGGGGACAGACAGACAGACACGTGGGGGCACCCCCATACCCAGCACCCCCCCCCCCCCAAATCCTGGGGGGGGGGGGGGAACCCCCAAACCAACCCAAATTCTTCACTTTTGAGGGATTTTTCCTCTTATTTTTAAGGTGGGGTGAGAAAATGGGGGTTTATTTTTCCTGCTTCTTATTTTGGGGGAAAAAAGGGGGGTTTTGGTGTGGTGTGGGGGGAGCCCCCCAAGGTTGGGGGGGGTGGTGGTGTGAGGGGGTGACCCCCCCCCCCCCCAAACCAACCCAAATTCTTCCCTTTTTAGGGATTTTTCCTCTTATTTTTAAGGTGGGGTGGGAATAGGGGGTTTATTTTTCCAGCTTCTTTTTTTGGGGGAGAAAAGGGGGGTTTTGGTGTGGTGGGGGGGAGCCCCCAGGGTTGGGGGGGTGGTGGGGGGGTGAGGGGTGAACCCCCCCCTCCCAAACCAACCCAAATTCTTCCCTTTTTAGGGATTTTTCCTCTTATTTTTAAGGTGGGGTGAGAAAATGGGGTTTATTTTTCCAGCTTCTTATTTTGGGGGAAAAAAGGGGGGTTTTGGTGTGGTGGGGGGGAGCCCCCCAAGATTGGGGGGTGGTAGGGGTGTGTGGGGGGGTGAGGGGTGAAACCCCCCCCCCAAACCAACCCAAATTCTTCACTTTTTAGGGATTTTTCTTATTTTTTAGATGGGGAAGATGGGGTTTATTTTTCCAGCTTTTTTTGGGGGAGAAAAGGGGGGTTTTGGTGTGTTGATGGAGGATCCCCCCAAGGTTGGGGGGTGGTAGGGGGTGGGGGGGGTGAGGGGTGAAACACCCCCCCTTAAACCAACCCAAATTCTTCCCTTTTTAGGGATTTTTCCTTTGATTTTTAAGGTGGGGAAGATGGGGTTTATTTTTCCAGCTTCTTTTTTTTTGGGGGAAAAAAAGGGGGTTTTGGCGTGGCACTGGAGGAGCCCCCCAAGATTGGGGGGTGGTAGGGGTGTGTGGGGGGGTGAGGGGTGAACCCCCCCCCCAAACCAACCCAAATTCTTCCCTTTTGAGGGATTTTTCCTCTTATTTTTAAGGTGGGGTGAGAAAATGGGGCTTATTTTTCCAGCTTCTTTTTTTGGGAGAAAAGGGGGGTTTTGGTGTGTTGATGGGGGATCCCCCCAAGGTTGGGGGGTGGTAGGGGTGTGTGGGGGGGTGAGGGGTGATCCCCCCCCCTTAAACCAACCCAAATTCTTCCCTTTTGAGGGATTTTTCCTCTTATTTTTAAGGTGAGGTGAAAAAAATGGGGTTTATTTTTCCATCTTTTTTTTTGGGAAAAAAGGGGGGTTTTGGTGTGGGGGTGGGGGAGCCCCCAGGGCTGGGGTGTGGTAGGGGTTGGGGGGGGTGAGGGGTGAAACACCCCCCCGCAAACCAACCCAAATTCTTCCCTTTTTAGGGATTTTTCCTTTAATTTTTAAGGTGGGGTGGGAATAGGGGGTTTATTTTTCCATCTTTTTTTTTGGGGAGAAAAGGGGGGGTTTTGGCGTGGCACTGGGGGAGCCCCCCGGGGTTTGGGGGTCTCACCTTGATCCAGAACTCCTCGTAGAGGGCGCAGGCGATGACGCAGCGCTCGAAGAGGACGATGGTTCGCTCGTGGGACCCCGCGGCCATCTCGAACTCCAGGTACTCGCGCCAGTTCCGCAGCTGCGCCCGCTCCAGCGGCTTCACGTGGAAATAGGGGCGCTTGATCTGGGGGGACACGGGGGGCTGGGGTCCCCTTGGGTGGCTGTGGGGGTCCCCGGGGTGGTTTTGGGGTCCCTAGGGTGGTTTTCGGGGTCCCTGGGGTGGTTATGGGGGACACAAGGGGGGTTTTGGGGTCCCTGGGGTGGCTATGGGGGGCACTGGAGCGGTTTTGGGGTCCCCAGGGTGGCTATGGGGGTCCCTGGGGTGGCTATGTGGGGCACTGGGGCAGTTATGGGGTCCCCAGGGTGGTTCTGGGGTACCTGGAGTGGTTCTGGGGGGTACTGGGGTGGTTTTGGGGTCCCCAGGGTGGTTTTGGGGGTCCCTGGGGTGGCTGTGGGGGTCCCCATGGTGGCTATGAGGGTCCCTGGAGTGGTTCTGGGGGTCCCTGGGGTGGTTCTGGGGTCCCTGGAGTAGCTATGGGGGTCCCCAGAGTGGTTATGGGGGACCCTAGAGAGGTTATGGGATCCCCAGGGTGGTTTTGGGGTCCCCAGGGTGGTTGTGGGGGTCCTCACGGTAGCTATGAGGGTCCCTGGAGTGGTTCTGGGGGTCCCTGGGTTGGTTTTGGGGTCCCCAGAGTGGTTCTGGGGGACCCTAGAGAGGTTATGGGGTTCTCGGGGTGGCTATGGAAGGCACTGGGGCAGTTATGGGGTCCCCATGGTGACTATGAGGGTCCCTGGAGTGGTTCTGGGGGGCACTGGGGCAGTTATGGGGTCCCTGGGGTGGCTATGGGGGTCCCTGGAGCAGTTTTGGGGTCCCTGGAATAGTTATGGGGGGCACTGGGGTGGTTTTGGGGTCCCTGGAGTAGCTATGGGGGTCCCCAGAGTGGTTCTGGGGGACCCTAGAGAGGTTCTGGGGTCCCTGGGGTGGCTATGGAGGGCACTGGGGCAGTTATGGGGTCCCCAGGGTGGTTTTGGGGTCCCTGGAGTGGCTGTGGGGGGTCCCTGGGGTGGGTTCTGGGGTCCCCAGAGTGGTTATGGGGGTCCCTGGGGCAGTTCTGGGGTCCCCAGGGCGGTTCTGGGGTACCCCAGGGTGGTTCCAGGGGGTGCCAAAGGGGGGGGGTACCGATTTGGGGGGTGTCCACCCCCCCCTGTACCCCATCCTCGAAGTTCCAGCGCTTGCTGACTTCCGCCTCGTTCTGGGCGTGGATGTGCTGGCGCATGGCCAGCACCAGCTCCCGGATCCGCTCCTGCTCCGCGGCGCCCTGCGGCACGGGACGGGGTCCCCTCACAGCACCCCAATAATGCTGGGGGTCCCCTCAGCACCCCAATAACACTGGGGGGTCCCCCTCAGTCCCCCCTGCGGCACGGGACGGGGTCCCCTCAGCACCCCAATAATGCTGGGGGGTCCCCTCAGCCCCCCCAATAACACTGGGGGACCCCTCAGTCCCGCCAACCCCCCTGCAGCACGGGGTGGGGTCCCCTCAGCACCCCAATAATGCTGGGGGGGTCCCCTCAGTCCCCCCAATCCCCCTGTGGCACGGGACGGGGGGGCCCTCAGCACCCCAATAATACCGGGGGGGTCCCCTCAGCACCCCAATAACACTGGGGGGGATCCCCTCAGCATCCCCAACCCCCCCTGCGGCACGGGGTGGGGTCCCCTCAGCACCCCAATAATGCTGGGGGGTCCCTCAGCACCCCAATAACACTGGGGGGTCCCCTCAGCACCCCAATAATGCTGGGGTTCCCCTCAGTCCCCCCAATAACACTGGGGGTCCCCTCAGCACCCCAATAACACTGGGGGTCCCCTCAGCACCCCAATAACACCAGGGGGTTCCCCACAGCCCCCCCAACACCATTGGGGGGTCCCCACAGCACCCCCCCCTGCCACTGTGGGGTCCCACAGCCCCCCCCCAACACCATTAGGGGGTCCCCACAGCCCCCCCCCCCCCCCGGGGTCCCCCAGCCCCCCCCCAGGGGGTCCACCAGCCCCCCCCCCAGGGGTCCCACAGCCCCCCCCCCCAGGGGTCCCCACAGCCCCCCCCCCCCAGGGGTCCCACAGCCCCCCCCCTCCAGGGGTCCCCCCCCAGCCCCCCCCCCCAGGGGTCCCCCAGCCCCCCCACCTGTGCGTCGGGGGCTCCCTTCCCCTCCAGGCCGGGGGGGGGCTCCTCCCCCGGGGGGGGTGTCGGTGCCCTCGGGCGCGGGGGGCTTGGGCTGGGGGGGGCTCGGCCGCCAGCTTGGACTGGAGCCAGAGCAGCTCCTCGGGGGGACAGCACCGCGCTGGGGGGGTGCTGCAGCACGTGGGGCGCGGAACCTGGGGGGCACTGGGGTCACTGGGGGGCACTGGGGGGCACTGGGGGGGGTACTGGGATGAGATGGGGGGGGCACTGGAGCCAGAGCAGCTCCTCGGGGGACAGCACCGCGCTGGGGGGGTGCTGCAGCACGTGGGCGCGGAACCTGGGGGGCACTGGGGTCACTGGGGGGCACTGGGGGGAGATTGGGGTGAGATGGGGGCACTGGGGGGGGCACTGGGGGGAGATTGGGGGGCACTGGGGTGAGATTGTGGGGGCATTGGGGGGAGATGGGGGGGACTGGGGGGAGATTGGGGGGAGATGGGGGGCACTGGGGGGCACTGGGGTGAGATTGGGATGAGATGGGGGCACTGGGGGGAGATTGGGGGGGGCACTGGTGGGCACTGGGGTGAGATGGGGGCACTGGGAGGAGATGGGGGGGCACTGGGGTGAGATTGGGGGGGGCACTGGTGGGCACTGGGGTGATACTGGGGTGAGATGGGGGCACTCGGGGAGAGGGGGGGCATTGGGGTGACATGGGGGCACTGGGGGGCACTGGGGTGATACTGGGGTGAGATGGGGGGGCACTGGGGTGACATGGGGGCACTGGGGGGCACTGGGGGTGATACTGGGGTGAGATGGGGGGGCACTGGGGTGACATGGGGGCACTGGGGGACACTGGGCTGAGATTGGGGGGGGCACTGGGGTGATATTGGGGTGAGATGGGGGCACTGGGGGGAGATGGGGACACTGGCTGAGATTGGGGTGAGATGGGGGGGGCACTGGGTGAGGTGGGGAAAGGGGCGGGGCCAGGAGGGGAAAGGGGCGGGGCCTGGAGGGGGGGGAAGGGGGCGGGGCCGGGAGGGGGGAAAGGGGGTGGAGCCTGGAGGGGGGAAGGGGCGGGGACAGAAGGGGGAAGGGGCGGGGCCACCGTGCTGGGAGGGGGGAAAGGGGTGGAGCCTGGAGGGAGAAGGGGAGTGGTGGGAAAGAGGGGGCGTGGCCTCGGCAGGGAAGGGGGCGTGGCCCCGGCAGGGAAGGGGGCGTGGCCTCGGCAGGGAAGAGGGGCGTGTCCGTACTTGTCCCAGTGGTGGCTGTAGAAGGGGAGTGGTGGGGGGAAAGGGGGGCGTGGCCCGGGGGAAGGGGGCGTGGCCTCGGCATGGGGAGGGGGCGTGGCCCGGGAGGGAAGGGGGCGTGGCCCGGGAAGGGGGCGTGGCCTCGGCAGGGGGAGGGGGCGTGTCCGTACTTGTCCAGTGGTGGCTGTAGAGCTGCGTGGGCATGGAGAGCACGCGGTCGTAGATGCCGGTGACGGCGCGCAGCTCGCCCTGCTCCCGCTCCCACTCCACGTACAGCTCCCACAGCTTGTCCGACCGGAAATCCATGCCGGCCGCCGCCACCTGCCGCCTCGAACACGCTGCGGGGGGGGGACTGGGAGCTAGGGGGGGCACTGGTTTGGGGGGGCCCGGGGTGGGGTTTGGGGGTCCCCGGGGTACACTGGGGTTCCCTGGGGTGGTTTTGGGGGTGTCCCTGGGGTGGTTTGGGGGTCCCTGGGGTACACTGGGATTCCCTGGGGTGGTTTGGGTGTTCCCTGAGGTGGTTTTGGGGGTTCCCCCGGGGTGGATTTGGGGTCCCCAGGGTGGTTTGGGGGGTCCCTGGGGTACATTGGGGCTCCCTGGGGTACATTTGGGGCTCCCTGGGGTACACTGGGGTGGGTTTTGGGGTTCCCCAGGGTGGTTTGAGGTTCCCCAGGGTGGCTTGGGGGGTCTCTGGGGTGGTTTTGGGGGTCCCTGGGGTACACTGGGGTTCCCCAGGGTGGGTTTGGGGGTCCCCAGGGTGGTTTTGGGGTTCCCCAGGGTGGGTTTTGGAGTTCCCCAGGGTGGGTTTTGGGGTCCCCGGGGTGGTTTGGGGTCCCCGGGGTGGGTTTTGGAGTTCCCCAGGGTGGTTTGGGGTCCCCAGGGTGGGTTTTTCGGGTCCCCAGGGTACATTTGGGGTTCCCCAGGGTACATTTGGGGGTCCCCAGGGGTACATTTGGGGGTCCCCAGGGTGGGTTTTGGGGTCCCCAGGGTGGGTTTTGGAGTTCCCCAGGGTGGGTTTTGGAGTTCCCAGGGTACATTTGGGGTTCCCCAGGGTGGGTTTTGGGGTCCCCAGGGTGGGTTTTGGGGTCCCCAGGGTGGGTTTTGGGGTCCCCAGGGTGGGTGTTTTGGGGTTCCCCAGGGTGGGTTTGGGTTCCCCAGGGGTGGGTTTGGGGTTCCCCAGGGTGGGTTTTTCGGGTCCCCAGTGGTACATTTGGGGTCCCCAGGGTACATTTGGGGTTCCCCAGCGTGGGTTTTGGAGTTCCCCAGGGTACATTTGGGGGGTTCCCCAGGGTACATTTGGGGGTTCCCCCAGGGTGGGTTTTGGGGGTCCCCCCTGGGTGGGGTTTTGGGGGTTCCCCAGGGGTACATTTGGGGTTCCCCCGGGGTGGGTTTCGGGGGTCCCAGGGTACATTTGGGTGTCCCCAGGGTAGTTTTGGGGGTCCCCAGGGTGGGTTTTGGGGTCCCCAGGGTGGGTTTTGGGGTCCCCCAGGGTACATTTGGAGTTCCCCAGGGTGGGTTTCGGGGTCCCCAGGGTACATTTGGGGGTCCCCAGGGTGGGTTTGGGGTCCCCAGGGTGGGTTTTGGGCTCCCAGGGTGGGTTTGGGGGGTCCCCAGGGTGGAGTTTGGGGGTTCCCCAGGGTGGGTTTGGGGGTTCCCCAGGGTACATTTGGAGTTCCCCAGGGTACATTTGGGGGTTCCCCAGGGTACATTTGGGGTTCCCCAGGGTACATTTGGGGGTTCCCCAGGGTACATTTGGGGGTTCCCCAGGGTGGGTTTCGGGGTCCCCCCGGCGCTTACCCCGCGGATTTTTGTGGGTGGCCTCGGGCAGGCCGGGCTCCAGCGTGGCCTGCAGGTAGGAGATGTAATGGATCCACAGGTCCATGCTCAGGGGGGATGGACTGCAGCCCCCCGCTCGAACACCTACAGTGGGGGGCACTGCGTCACCCCCCAAAAATGGGGGTGCCCGAGGGGTCGGGGGACCCCCCAAAACAGGGGGTGCCCGAAGGGGTCGGGGGACCCCACCCCGGGGGGAAAAAAACCCCCCCAAAAATGGGGAAAGCAGCCCCAAAGTGGGGGAGAAATGGAGGAAGGGGTGGGGAAATGGAGAGGAGGGAATGGTGGGGGGAGCCCCAAAATACCCCAGGGAACCCCCAAAACCACCCCAGGGAACCCCAAAACCACCCCAGGGAACCCCAAACCCACCCCGGGGAACCCCAATGTACCCCAGGGACCCCCAAAACCACACCCAGGGAACCCCAAAATACCCCAGGGAACCCCAAACCCACCCCGGGGAACCCCAATGTAACCCCAGGGAACCCCAAACCCACCCAGGGAACCCCAAAAGCACCCCAGGGAACCCCAATGTACCCTAGGGAACCCCAATATACCCCAGGGAACCCCAAACCCATCCCATGGAACCCCAAAATGCCCCAGGGAACCCCAAACCCACCCCGGGGAACCCCAATGTACCCCAGGGATCCCCAAAACCACCCCAGGGAACCCCAATATACCCCAGGGAACCCCAATATACCCCAGGGAACCCCAAAATACCCCAGGGAACCCCAAACCCATCCCATGGAACCCCAATGTACCCCAGGGAACCCCCAAACCCACCCCAGGGAACCCCAAAACCACCCCAGGGAACCCCAATGTACCCCAGGGACCTCAAAACCACCCCAGGGAACCCCAAAACCACCCCAGGGGAACCCCAAAACCACCCCGGGGACCCCCAATGTACCCCAGGGAACCCCAAAACCACCCCAGGGAACCCCAATGTACCCCAGGGAACCCCAAAACCCACCCCAAAGACCCCCAAAACCACCCCAGGGAACCCCAATGTACCCAAGGGACCCCCAAAACACCCCCCATCTTCCCACCAAAGAGGGGAAAAAAAAAGGGGGGGGACACCCCAAATGTAACACAGGGACCCCCAAAACCACCCCAGGGACCCCCAAAACCACCCCAGGGACCTCAAAACCACCCCAGGGAACCCCAATGTACCCCAGGGAACCCCAAACCCATCCCATAGGGAACCCCAATGTACCCCAGGGAACCCCAAAACCACCCCAGGGAACCCCAATGTACCCCCAGGGACCCCCAAAACCACCCCAGGGACCCCCAAAACCACCCCAGGGACCCCCAAACCCATCCCAGGGACCCCCAAACCCATCCCAGGGAACCCCCAATGTACCCTAGGGACCCCCAAAACATCCTTGTCTGCCCACCAAAGAGAGGGAAAAAAAAGGGGGGGACACCCCCAAATATAACACAGGGACCCCCAAAACACCCCAAGACCCCCATCTGGCCATTTATAAGAGGGGAAAAGAAAGCAGTGACACCCCAACAACAGTGCAGGGACCCCTCAAACCACCCAAGGGACCCCCAAAACACCCCCATCTGCCCACCAAAGAGGTGAAAAAAAGGGGGGGGACACCCCAAATATATCACAGGGACCCCCAAAACACCCCAAGACCCCCATCTGGCCATTTATAAGGGGAAAAGAAAGCAGTGACACCCCCTTTAACACTGCAGGGACCCCTCAAACCACCCCAGGGACCCCCCAAAACAACCCCCATCTGCCCACCAAAGAGCAGAAAAAAAAGGGGGGGACACCCCAAATGTAACACAGGGACCCCCAAAACCCCCATTTGGCCATTTATAAAGGGGAAAAGAAAGCAGTGACACCCCAATAACAGTGCAGGGACCCCCAAAACACCCCCATCCCCCCACCAAAGAGGGGAAAAAAGGGGGGGGACACCCCAAATATAACACAGGGACCCCCAAAACCCCCATTTGGCCATTTATAAAGGGGAAAAGAAAGCAGTGACACCCCAATAACAGTGCAGGGACCCCTCAAACCACCCCAGGGACCCCCAAAACACCCCCATCTGCCCACCAAAGAGGGGAAAAAAAGGGGGGGACACCCCAAATATAACACAGGGACCCCCAAAACCACCCCAAGACCCCCATCTGGCCATTTATAAGAGGGGAAAAGAAAGCAGTGACACCCCAACAACAGTGCAGGGACCCCTCAAACCACCCAAGGGGACCCCCAAAACACCCCCATCTCCCCCACAAAGAGGGGAAAAAAAGGGGGGGACACCCCAAATATATCACAGGGACCCCCAAAACACCCCAAGACCCCCATCTGGCCATTTATAAAGGGGAAAAGAAAGCAGTGACACCCCCAACAACAGTGCAGGGACCCCTCAAACCACCCCAGGGACCCCCAAAACACCCCCAGCTGCCACGAAAGAGCAGAAAAAAAGGGGGGGACACCCCAAATGTAACACAGGGACCCCCAAAACACCCCAAGACCCCCATCTGGCCATTTATAAGGGGAAAAAGAAAGCAGTGACACCCCTTTAACACTGCAGGGACCCCTCAAACCACCCCAGGGACCCCCCAAAACACCCCCATCTGCCCCACCAAAGAGGGGAAAAAAAAGGGGGGGACACCCCAAATATAATACAGGGACCCCCAAAACCCCCATTTGGCCATTTATAAGGGGAAAAGAAAGCACTGACACCCCTTTAACAGTGCAGGGACCCCTCAAACCACCCCAGGGACCCCCCAAAACACCCCCAGCTGCCCACCAAAGAGCGGAAAAAAAAGGGGGGGACCCCCCAAACCATCCTGGGGACCCCCCCCCCCCCCCACCTCCTCGGCCCTCCCGGGCGCAGTTGAAGCGCCGCTCCATGTCCGCGTACTTCTTCCAGTAGCCGTAGCAGTAGGGGTAGTGGGCAAAGAAGGCGTCGAAGGCTTTGCGGGCTGCCACGAGGTGATTCTGGGGTGAAAACAGGCGGTTTTGGGCCACCAGTTACAGCACTTCCACGCTGGGGGCTTCCTGAGCAGCTAGTGCTGGGCTCAGGGGGGGGTTTAAGGGGGCTGTGGGGTCCAGGGGGGGTTTAAGGAAGGGTTTAAGGAAGGGTTTTAAGGGGGCTGTGGGGTCCAGGGGGGGTTTAAGGAAGGGTTTAAGGGGGCTGTGGGCTCAGGGGGGGGGGTTAAGGGAAGGGTTTAAGGGGCCTGTGGGCTCAGGGGGGGGTTTAAGGAAGGGTTTAAGGGGGCTGTGGGCTCAGGGGGGGTTTAAGGAAGGGTTTAAGGGGGCTATGGGGTCAGGGGGGGTTTAAGGAAGGGTTTAAGGGGGCTATGGGGTCAGGGGGGGTTTAAGGAAGGGTTTAAGGGGGCTG
>CM051659.1:0-42460 GCA_028020825.1 Podargus strigoides | reverse complement strand
CAGGGACAGAGCAGAGCGGTCACAGTGACCATAGAGACACCACCGGCGGCCTAGAGCGGCCCACCCCAGCAGGGAAGAGCACCGAGCTTTACTGCAACCTTTATTCCGCCGTATTTACAACGAAGCTATTAAAAATTTGTACATTATTTACAAATTAAATAAGTCCTCCAACACCGCCTAAAAGGGAAATGGGTTTTTTGGGGGAAAAAAGGGCAGTTTTGGGGTCAAACGCCCTCAGGGTGGGCACCTGGAGGTCTTGGCTCCCTCCCGCCCTGAAATGAAGGGAAATGGGGGGGAGCGAATCCACCAAAAAAAAAACCCCCGACAGCAAACGAGCAGCCACAAAAATTCATTAGTTTGGCTTAAGTAGTGAAAAACCAAAAAAAAATTGAAAAAATCGAGGAATTAACTCATTAACGCCGAGTTTTGGGCAAAAATGAAAGGGGAGGGAGAAGACAAAGCAGCCTCGTTACCAAAATAACCATTTCTACTCCCGCTCGTCCTCACCCCCACCCGTTTTGGGGCGAAAAAACGCCTTTTTCTACCTCGAAACGCCGGGGGTTGCCGCCGCCTCCCACGGTGGTTTTGGTTATTTCCCTGAGATTTTGGTTCCGAGAGGCACTGAAGAGCGGCGGCGTTCCCGGAGCTGGAAGGGCCAAAGAGACCCAAAAAACCCCAAATCCTGGGACCGTCGGCAAAGCAAAACCAGTATAAACCAGTTTGGGTGCGCTGTGGTACTGGGGGGGGGATGGCGATGCCGCGTGGCGCCGCGGATGCTCCCCATGGCTGTCCCAGGAGAGGGGGGGGAAGGGTTAATACTGTTAACGAGCTCGTTGCCTAATGAGGGGGGAGCGCCTGGAGAAGGTTTTGGGTTAAAAAAAGGCGATTTTGGGCAATTTCAAGGGGCGCAACGGCACCCTCTGAGGTTTCAATCACCGCGCCGAAGCGGAGGCGGCGACGCCGAACCACGCCAGCGCCGGCCCCCAAACCCCCAGGAGGGTCCTGGCTCCCCCGAGAGGTGGAAAATTGGGGTGAAAACAGGGCAAAACGGGTCCAAACGGGTCAAAGAAACGTTGTTCACCGCGGGAAACCCCGGTGAGGGTCGAGGGCGCCCATGGGAACGGGTCGGGAGGGGGGTTTGGTGGGAAAGGGGGGGAAAAAAAGAGGTGCTGTGGTCAGCGAGGGGGGGGGACCCCCAAAACCGGCCCCACCGGGGGGGTCAGTGAGGGGCCGAGGGCGCCGCCAGCTTCTGCAGGCGCCGGCGCCGGAGCTCGGCCGTGTCGGGTTCGTCCAGGGGGGAGGAGCCTTCGGCGGTGCCCGGCGTCGTCGTCCTCTTCCTCCTCCTCTTCCTCCTCGGCGCCCGGCGGTGGGGTGGGGGCTGGGGCTGGAAAAGGGATGGGTTGAAGGGCCCGGTAAAACCAGTAAACCCAGTGGTAAGTGGAGATGGAGCCCCCCTAACCCTAACCCAAACCTTAACCCAAACCCCAACGCAAACTCAACCCTAACCCTAACCCTTACCCTAACCTAACCCTAAACCAGTAAACCCAGTTGTAAGTGGGGAGGGAGCCCGCCTAACTCTAACTCTGACCCAATGCAAACCCAAACCCCAAACCTCAACCCTAACCCTAAACCTCAACCCTTACCCCTAACCCTAACCCAACCCTAACCCCTAACCCTAACTCAACCCTAACCCCTAACCCTAACTCAACCCTAACCCAACCCTAACCCAACTCTAACCCAAACCCCAACCCAAACCCCAACCCAAACCCCAACCCAAACCCCAACCCTAACCCCAACCCTAACCCCAACCCTAACCCCAACCCTAACCCCAACCCTAACCCCAACCCTAACCCCAACCCTAACCCCAACCCTAACCCCAACCCTAACCCAGCCCTAACCCAAACCCTAAACCTCAACCCTAACCCTAACCCAAACCCTAAACCTCAACCCTAACCCTAACCCAAACCCTAAACCTCAACCCTAACCCTAACCCAAACCCTAACCCAGCCCTAACCCCAAACCCCAACCCAGCCCTAACCCCAAACCCCAACCCAGCCCTAACCCCAAACCCCAACCCAGCCCTAACCCCAAACCCCAACCCCAAACCCCAACCCCAACCCCAACCCAACCCCAAACCCAACCCAACCCAACCCCAACCTTAACCCCAACCTTAACCCAACCTTAACCCCAACCTTAACCCCAACCTTAACCCCAACCTTAACCCCAACCCGTTGCAGCGGGGATGGAGGTCCCCGGTGGCGTTAACGGGGGGCTCCCTCACCGGTGGCGGTCGCCTGAGGGGGCGCCGGGCTCACGGAGCGGCGTGGGGGGCCGGGCAGCCGCGGGCCGCGGTGACCTGTGGGGACAAAATCCCACCGTAAACCCCCAGTTTAGGTAAACCAGGTGGGTTGTTGGGTTTTGTGGCCCCGTTTTCCGGGGGGCGTTACCCGATGGTGGCCAGGACGGTCAGGTATTGGTTGATCTGCACCATGGCGGCGTCCAGGAGGGTGTGGATGTTCTGCAGGCACTGCAACCGCGCTTCCAAATGTTGCCGGTCGTGACCTTCCATGGCTCGAAGTTCTTCCTCCGTCAACCCGGCGAAGCCGGCCGGCGGCACCGGCATGGGCGGGAAACCTGCGGTGAGGAGAGGGGTGGTTGAACCCACGGAGGGCGCGGAAGGGTCCTCGAAACCATCCAAGTCCAACCCAGTCCCACAGGAGCATCTCCGGAGGGGCTGGGCACGGAGACTCCACCACCACTCTGGGGCTCTGTCACCCTCTGCCGTTGGCCTTCTTGGCCATGAGGGCAGTGATGGCTCGTGGGTTGACCCAGCGTTGGCTCGTTGACCTGTCCTGGTGGCTCGTGGGTTGACCCAGCGTTGGCTCGTTGACCTGTCCTGGTGGCTCGTGGGTTGACCCAGCGTTGGCTCGTGGGTTGACCCAGCGTTGGCTCGTTGACCTGTCTGTCCTGGTGGCTCTTGGTTGACCTGTCCTGGTGATTGGCTCTTGGTTGACCCATCGGTGGCTCCAGGTTGACCCAGTGTTGGCTCTTGGTTGACCTGTCCTGGTGGCTCTTGGGTTGACCCTTCGTTGGCTCTTTGACCTGTCCTGTTCACTCATGGGTTGACCCGTCCTGGTGGTCGACTCTTGGGTTGACCCAGCAGTGGCTCTTGGGTTGACCACTCCTGTTGGCTCATGTTTGACCTGTCCTGGTGGCTGACTCTTGGTTGACCTGTCCTGGTGGCCCTTGGGTTGACCCTTCATTGGCTCTGGGTTGACCTGTCCTGGTGGTTGACTCTTGGGTTGACCCAGCGGTGGCTCTTGGGTTGACCGCTCCTGTTGGCTCATGGTTGACCTGTCCTGGTGGCTGACTCTTGGTTGAGCTGTCCTGGTCGCTCTTGGGTTGACCCTTCGTTGGCTCTTGGGTTGACCCAGTGGTGGCTCTTGGGTTGACCCAGCGGTGGCTCATGGGCTGACCTCCCCTGGTGGCCCTTGGGCTGACCTCCCCTGGTGGCTCACCACCAGTCCCAGCCTCCAGCCAGACTCTGCCCCACGGCCGCCTCCTCGGGGTCCCCCTCACTGCCCAATTAACCCACCCCCGCTCGTTAAGCTGGGCTGGAAGGCCACCATGAGAGACCAAAAGCTTCGCTGAAACCACATCACCACAAAAATCCTTCCCCGCCTTACCGAAGAGCGGCGGCCACGGCATTCCCATCCACGGCGGCGGGAAAGGAACTCCCGGCCCCGTCCCGGCTGCCGCGGCGTCCGATCCGGCGTTGGTGGCATCGCCAGGCCTGGTGGCTGCGCCGACGAGAGGGACACGTGAGGGGTGGTGGGGGAAGAGGGAGCCCCGTTTGGGTGGATTTCAGGAGGGAACTCACCCGCCGCGGTGCCGGAGCTCGGCGCGGCGCTCTCTGCGCCGTTGGGCGGTTGAACGCCGGGGACGGGCGGGAAGGGCCCAACCGGTGGCCAGAAGGGAAACATTCCCGGAGGGAAGGGGGGCAGAATTCCCTGGGGAACTGGGGAGGGAAGAGGACAGCGGTGAGAGGCCCCGCATTCCGTCACCGCGGCCCGCCGGAAGGCGCCAGCTCACCGGGGTGACGGGGCCCCACCACGGAGGGGAGGTATTGGGGTGCACAGGGGACTCACAGTTGGGGGGCTGTGGAACTTGGGGGGTCTGGGGCGGCGGCGGCGCCTGCTCGGGCGGCTCGGGAGGCGGCTGTGGCGGGAGGGAGGCGCGGAGGATGTCCATGCGGCAGGTGGGACACGTCTGCTGGCGCTGGAACCACGACCGCAGGCAGCTGGAAGGGAGATGGGCCCCATAACCACGTCGCAACGTCACGGTGAGGGGACAAAGACCCCCAAAACACCACCACAACCACCCAGCGAGGCCATCGCTTCACCGCCACCACACCAGGAGCACCAAAACCACCAAAAACGGGGAGGGGAGGAGCTTGTGGTACCCCCATTCCTCTCCCACCTGGTGTGGAAGATGTGGTTGCACGGCAAACGCTTGGCGCCCGTCACCATCTCCTCGCGGCAGATGATGCAGACGTTGTCCATGGCTTGGAGCTCTTCCGGCGTGGCGTCGGGGTAACTGGTGGGGGAGGAGAGGGGAGGTGGAAAACACTGGGAGAAGAAACCTTCCCCTCCATCTTGGGGAGGTTGGAGGTGGACGTGGGACTTCTGGGTCCTCCCCACCACCACCACCCAACTTCTCCTCGCCGTTCTCCACCGGATTTTTGGTTAAATTACTTGGCAGGAGGAGCTTGAGGTACCCACGACCCCGTCACCCTACAGGGTCCTCCCCAAACGAGGCGTTTTCCTCCAATTTGGGGTGTTTCTAGGTGGATCCCACCCCAAGTGACCACCAAGGAGACGCCAACGGAGCTCCAAGCGCGCGTCCCCCGCGTTACTCACAGCGTGTTCATGTTGCGGATGGCCCGGCGGGACATGATGGCGTCCGTCACCGCTTTCTTAAACTGCCTGGAAGAGGAGAAGGAAGTGGTGGGACGGTGGTGGAAGCCGTGACGGTCACCGGAGAGGGCGCCGAAGTCAACTCACCTCATGGCCAGGTACATGGGGCGGATGGCGAAGAGCGGGAAGGTGTGGACTTTGATCATGATGGTCATGAAGGCCATGTAGAGGAGGACTTTGATGAAGCCTGGGGGAAAGAAGAACATCAGGGTCTTGTTCTGGGACAACCACAGTTGGTTGAGGTGGGGTGGGACCTCCAAGGTCATCTGGTACAACCACGTCCTCCTGGAGGTCACCACGTGCTCGTCCAAGACCGTGACCCAACGGCTTTGGAGTATCTCCAAGGATGGAGATGCCACCGTGTCCCTGAGGAACCAGTCCCAGCTCTCTCAGCCTCTCCAGTCCCTTCATGGTCTTGGTGGCTCTTCATTGGATGTTCTCCAGTACATCCCAGTCTCTCTCGGACTGGGGAGCCCAGAAGTGGACTCAGGTCTCCAGACGTGGCCTCGCTACCCCTGGTCACCTCCCTCAACCTGCTGCTGACCCCCCCAGGATACCACTGGCCTTCGATGTTGGCTGGTGCTCAACCCAGTGTCCACCAGCACCCCCAGCTGAACCAGTGCCCAGCGTACGCTCGTGCTGGGGGGTGTGGGATTTGGCCCATCCCTTCGCTGAACCTCGTGAGGTTCTTCTTGAACCATTCCTCCAGCAGGAAAAGGACCTTTGGGTGCTGCTGAGCACCACCCAGATCTCGTATCTTCATTGATCGATGGCTAATTGACCTTCGTAACGACGTATCGAGTTTTACCAGGCCACGCCCAGATGGGAACTCCCACAAAACCCCCAAAATCAGATGGGATGAGAAGAAAAAAAAGGGGGAAAGAGGTCAAGGCAAGAGGACAACGCACCGGTGAAGAGCTCCGTGTACAACATGTAGACGGCTTTGCTGTCCCAAGGGTTCTCGTTCTGCAGGTCGATGGAGTGCAGCACGTACTTGATGAAGATGGTGAGGACCATGGTCATGAGGATGGCGTACTGCGGGGAGGAAGAGCGCGGGAGGGCGTGAGGACCCGGCCAAGGAGGCGTCTGTCCGTCCTGGGGGCGGCCACGGAGGTTTGTCCGTCCCCAAGGGGAAGTCACCTCCTACCTCGAAGCCGAAGACGAGCTGGACAGAGGCTCCTCGCGTGAGGATGCTGTGGTAGGCGTGGTTAACGAAGAGGAAATCCAGGATTCCCAGGAGGAACATCAGGGCTGCGGCGGGAGGAAGACGTCAGGGTAACGAGGAGAGGCGCTAACGAGCCCCGAGGTCGGGGGGAGACCCCACCCACTGGAGCTCTGAGGCCACCCCAAAACGCAGCCCAGAGCAGAGCGGGGCGCTGGAGGAGCGTCGCTCCTGGGGAGGGGCTAACACAGGGCTTAATTACTGCACCCCGCTAACGAGCCTGCCTCGTTCGGCGCCCCTCTTCTTCAAGCCACACCTTGTGTCTCACCCAAACCCCCTCAACTCCTTTAAAACCTGACTTTGACACCCCTAAATCCCCTTCTCCAGAACCACAAACACATTTGGCGTGCTCCCACCCTCCTAAGCCGGAGCTCGTTAACCCCCCCCTCGTTAACGAGCCTGCCCTGATAAGGTTTATCGAGCGCCGATGGTCGCACGCTCAGCTGCACCCCGACTTCTTCCCCCAGTCCTATGCAAATGAGGGGCCAAAATTATCTTTCCTGCCCAGCTGCCACCACCGGGGAGGAGCCCGGCGAGGCACTCACAGACGATTCGGAAGTGGAAGAGCCAGGAGATGTTGGGGCTCCTCTCCATCTGCAAAAAAAGTGGAGAAAAAGTCGAGTTTTTCCCAAAATAAAGGCTTTTTCCCCCCATTTTCTCACCAGCTGACACTCACAAAGTCCACCCGGTCTTCAGCCAACCAGTGGAAGCATTTGAGGAAGAGGAGGAGGGTGAAGAGGGCGACGAAGCGAGGGCTGAAGTCGTCCCTGAAGACGGTGAAGGCCAAGCAGGTCTCGGTCACGGCGTACCACGACCGCTCCAGGAGGTGCTGAGGGAGAGGGGGAGGCAGGGAGGGATGGGGGGAGCTTCCCCCCAGCCTTCATCCCTCAGTTTGGAACCCAAAACGCTGCCCAAGGGCTGGTGGGTTCCAAAATCCGCCCCCAAAACGGAGCCAAAGGACTCTTGGGGTCCAAAAGCCCCTCCAAAATGGGGTCCAAGGGTTTTCAAGGTTCAAAATCTCCTGCACAATGGTACCCAAGGCCGCTCAGGGGTCAAAATTTCCCCCCCAGAATGGAGCCAAAAGATTCCTGGGTTCCAAAATCCTCCCAAAACTGGAGCCAAAGGACTCTTGGGGTCCAAAATCCCCCCCAAAATGGTACCAAAACCCTCTTGGCCTTCAATAACCCCCGGCAAAACAGAGCCAAAGGCCTCTCAGGATTCAAAATCCTCCCCCAAAACGCCACCAACGTCCCCTCAGTGTCCAAATCCCCCCCAAAACGCCACCAAAGCCCTCTCAGTGTCCAAATCCCCCCCCAAAACGCCACCAAAGCCCTCTCAGTGTCCAAATCCCCCCCAAAATGCCACCAAAGCCCTCTCAGTGTCCAAATCCCCCCCAAAACGCCACCAAAGCCCTCTCAGTGTCCAAATCCCCCCCCAAAACGCCACCAAAGCCCCCTCAGTGTCCAAATCCCCCCCCCAAAACGCCACCAAAGCCCTCTCAGTGTCCAAATCCCCCCCCAAAACGCCACCAAAGCCCTCTCAGTGTCCAAATCCCCCCCCAAAACGCCACCAAAGCCCTCTCAGTGTCCAAATCCCCCCCCAAAACGCCACCAAAGCCCTCTCAGTGTCCAAATCCCCCCCCAAAACGCCACCAAAGCCCTCTCAGTGTCCAAATCCCCCCCCAAAACGCCACCAAAGCCCTCTCAGTGTCCAAATCCCCCCCAAAACGCCACCAAAGCCCTCTCAGTGTCCAAATCCCCCCCAAAACGCCACCAAAGCCCTCTCAGTGTCCAAATTCCACCCCAAAACGCCACCAAAGTCCCCTCAGTGTCCAAATCCCCCCCCCAAAACGCCACCAAAGCCCTCTCAGTGTCCAAATCCCCCCCCCCAAACCACCACCAAAGTCCCCTCAGTGTCCAAATCCCCCCCAAAATGCCACCAAACCCCTCAGTGTCCAAATCCCCCCCCAAAACGCCACCAAAGCCCTCTCAGCATCCAAATCCCCCCCCAAAACACCACCAAAGCCCTCTCAGTGTCCAAATCCCCCCCCCAAAACGCCACCAAAGTCCCCTCAGTGTCCAAATCCCCCCCCAAAACGCCACCAAAGCCCTCTCAGTGTCCAAATCCCCCCCCCAAAACGCCACCAAAGTCCCCTCAGTGTCCAAATCCCCCCCAAAACGCCACCAAAGCCCCCTCAGTGTCCAAATCCCCCCCCAAAACGCCACCAAAGCCCTCTCAGCATCCAAATCCCCCCCCCCAAAACACCACCAAAGCCCTCTCAGTGTCCAAACCCCCCCCAAAACACCACCAAAGCCCTCTCAGTGTCCAAATCCCCCCCAAAACGCCACCAAAGTCCCCTCAGTGTCCAAATCCCCCCCCCAAAACGCCACCAAAGCCCTCTCAGTGTCCAAATCCCCCCCCCCAAACCACCACCAAAGTCCCCTCAGTGTCCAAATCCCCCCCAAAATGCCACCAAACCCCTCTCAGTGTCCAAATCCCCCCCCAAAACGCCACCAAAGCCCTCTCAGTGTCCAAATCCCCCCCCAAAACGCCACCAAAGCCCTCTCAGTGTCCAAATCCCCCCCCAAACCACCACCAAAGCCCTCTCAGTGTCCAAATCCCACCCCAAAATACCACCAAAGCCCTCTCAGTGTCCAAATCCCCCCCCAAAACGCCACCAAAGCCCCCTCAGTGTCCAAATCCCACCCCAAAATACCACCAAAGCCCTCTCAGTGTCCAAATCCCCCCCCAAAACGCCACCAAAGCCCTCTCAGTGTCCAAATCCCACCCCAAAACGCCACCAAAGTCCCCTCAGCGTCCAAATCCCACCCAAAACGCCACCAAAGTCCCCTCAGTGTCCAAATCCCCCCCCAAAACGCCACCAAAGCCCTCTCAGTGTCCAAATCCCCCCCCAAAACGCCACCAAAGTCCCCTCAGCGTCCAAATACCCCCCCAAAACGCCACCAAAGCCCTCTCAGTGTCCAAATCCCCCCCCAAAACACCACCAAAGCCCTCTCAGTGTCCAAATCCCCTCCCAAAACGCCACCAAAGCCCTCTCAGTGTCCAAATCCCCCCCCAAAACGCCACCAAAGCCCTCTCAGTGTCCAAATCCCCCCCCAAAACGCCACCAAAGCCCTCTCAGTGTCCAAATCCCCCCCCAAAACGCCACCAAAGCCCTCTCAGTGTCCAAATCCCCCCCCAAAACGCCACCAAAGCCCCCTCAGTGTCCAAATCCCCCCCCAAAACGCCACCAAAGCCCCCTCAGTGTGCAAATCCCCCCCCAAAACGCCACCAAAGCCCTCTCAGTGTCCAAATCCCCCCCCCAAAACGCCACCAAAGCCCCCTCAGTGTCCAAATCCCCCCCCAAAACGCCACCAAAGCCCTCTCAGCGTCCAAATCCCCCCCCAAAACGCCACCAAAGTCCCCTCAGTGTCCAAATCCCCCCCCAAATGGCCACCAAAGCCCCCTCAGTGTCCAAATCCCCCCCCAAATGGCCACCAAAGCCCCCTCAGTGTCCAAATCCCCCCCCAAATGCCACCAAAGCCCCCTCAGTGTCCAAATCCCCCCCCAAAACGCCACCAAAGCCCCCTCAGTGTCCAAATCCCCCCCCAAACCACCACCAAAGTCCCCGCAGTGTCCAAATCCCCCCCCAAAACGCCACCAAAGCCCTCTCAGTGTCCAAATCCCCCCCCAAAACGCCACCAAAGCCCTCTCAGTGTCCAAATCCCCCCCCAAAACGCCACCAAAGCCCTCTCAGTGTCCAAACCCCCCTCAATATCCACACATCCCCGTGGGCTTTAACCCCCATCAGCACCACCTGAACCCCCTCCCCGCCACCGCTCACCTCCATCTCCGCCGCCCGCAGCTGCCCGAAAAACACCTTGCCCATAAATTTACCCAACAGAAACACCAAGACAAAAGCCTGGATGTAGAGAACCTGCAGGGAGAGCAAAAAAAAGAGGAGGGGAAGGAGCTGCAGCCCAGCCAAAACTCGTTTCAGCGATGCCCGGGCGACGGGGAGGGTTCAGATCCCAAGGGGTGGAGGTGAGGCACTGGTTTGGCTCCAAACCTGGTCTGGTGCTGCCTGAGGGCTCCTGGAGGAGGTGGTGGTGGTGTCCTCCCCCCCTTCCCCACACACCTTGGGGTGCTGGGGGTGTCCCCAGGGTGTCCCCGGCGAGCGCCGTTAAACCAACCCCACCCCCTTTTCGCTCACCGAAAGCAGAAGCGAACCACGGCGAGACCTCCCCCCCCCCAACCCACATGGATTAATTACCATTAATTAAGGCAGTGGGTACTTACAGCCATGCTGGGGCTGGATTTGGTGAGATAAACCACGGTGGGGTAGAACTGGTGCTTCAGGTAATAAGCGTGAGCCACCACGGCGGTGGTGAGGGCCAGGCTGCCCGCCATCACCGCCGCCGTGCACAGCATCTCCCCGGCACGGCCCAACCGTGGCAGCACCATCCGAGCCTGCCCCCCCCAAAAATAAAAAAAAAGGGGGGTTCCTGGGGATAAAACCCAGCTTTTAAGCAAAAAAATTAAAAAATGGGGGTTTGATGGCCGCTTTCACACCTTTAAGCCCCTTTTTTGGGGGGATTGCTGGGGGAAATGGGGTGTAAGTGATGCTGCCACTAACGATGCCTGTGGGTAATAAAAAATGGGTGGTTTCAAACAGTTTTTCTGCCCCAAAAACGCTCCCAGCAGTGCCACCGCCCCGTTGGCCTACATCCTCGGTGTCACCGTGTCCCAGATGTCACCTCCTTGTCCCTGGGGCCCCCCACAAACCCCAGGCTCTGCCCCCACCCCCTCGTGTCCCCCCTCATCCCCCCCCCAGGTGTCCCCAACGTCCCCACCTCCATGGGCCACATCTTCAGGTGACCCCCATGTCCCCCCCCTCCCCATCCCAGCCCCCTGGGCCCTGTACCCCCCCCAAACCCCAACTTCCCTGCCCCCCCCCCAGACCCCCTGTTCCCCCCTATTCTCCTCCCAACTCTTCCGGGACCGCCCACCCCCTCCCTAAGCGTCCCCCCCAAACCCCTGCCCCTCTCAGTGCCCCCAACACCCCCCCATCTCTCCCAGCCCCCCCTCCACACCCCCACCCTCTAGGTGCCCGCCCCATGTCCCTGTACCCCCCCCTCCCATGTCCCTGTGCCCCCCCCCATGTCCCTGTGCCCCCCCCCAGCCCCCCAGATACCCCCCCATGTCCCTGTGCCTCCCCAGCCCTCCAGATGCCCCCCAATGTCCCTGTGCCCCCCCAGCCCTCCAGATGCCCCCCCCGTGTCCCTGTGTCCCCCATGTCCCTGTGCCCCCCCCATGTCCCTGTGCCCCCCCAGCCCTCCTGATGCCCCCCCGTGTCCCTGTGCCCCCCCAGCCCTCCAGATGCCCCCCCCGTGTCCCTGTGTCCCCCATGTCCCTGTGCCCCCCCCATGTCCCTGTACCCCCCCAGCCCTCCTGATGCCCCCCCGTGTCCCTGTGCCCCCCCCAGCCCTACAGATGCCCCCCCGTGTCCCTATACCCCCCCCAGCCCTCCAGATGCCCATGTCCCTGTGCCCCCCCGTCCCTGTGTCCCCCCCCCCTTCGCCATGTCCCCCCCCCAACCCACGCCCCTCCCCTCACGCCCCTCACTCCCCCAGAGGCCCAACCTGTCACCAGCCCCCCCCCACCCCCCCACCCCCCCTCTTTTCGCTCCGACTCCACCCCGAGCCCCCCCCCAGTGCTCCCCCCTCCACCGAACCCCGCTGTCGCCGCTGCCCCCCCCGCACTCACTCGTACCGAGCCCCCGCCGCCGCTTTTCTCCCCCTTTCCCCCCCCCCCCACGGCCTCAGGCCGCTCCTCCACCGGAAGCGCCTCAGCGCGCGACACCTCACTTCCGGCCGGGCCGCACCACCCGCTGCTGGGGGGGGGGGGGGGGACCCAGGGGGGGGTGGAACCCCCTCCTCACCCCGCTCCCCCATAACGGCTCCTCCCGAGGGTGATGCTGAGGGTCTCCCTCCTCCGCCTGCCCCCCACGCGCGGCGTGGAAGGGCCGAGAACCCCCTCAATCCCCCCCAAAACCCGGCGGCGTTCCCCCCCCCCCCCACGCCCGCACTTGGTACGGCCCGAGCTGCCCCACGGCCGGCGCAAAGGGGGGGGGCGGGAACGCCAAGGGTCCCGTGGCTCGCTCTCATTGGCCAGCCGCCGCGCCCCTGGGCCAATCAGAAAAATCGCGCGCCTGTTGCTAGGGAAAGGGGGCGGCGAGCAGCGATGAGTTGCGCTCGGCCTCAGCCCCCCCCGCTCTCCTCACGAAGGGGCCTTGGCGGAGGGGAACAACCACCCGCTCCCCCCTTCGCAGGCCGGGGGCGAGCGCCCCCTCGGCTACCTGCGGAGACCCAAATTGGGCCAATTTGCCTTTTTTTTTCCCCCTTTTTCACACTTCGAGGGGTTTGTGCCCCCTCGAGGTGCTTCACAGCCCTTTCCCCGCCCCTTTTTCCCCTCACAAACCCCTCAAATTCCTCACCCGGCTCCGCGGGCGTTAACGCACGCTGCGCCTCCACCGCACCCTTCGCACCTTCCCCCCTTCACGGCGCTCAGCCTATCAGCGGCGCCGCCTCCGCTGATTCTCGCCTGTGATTGGCTGTCATCACCTATAGTCCCGCCTCCCCGCCTTTGACAGGCAGCCGCGGGGGGAAGGCGGGGCGAGTGGGCGGTGCCCTCTTCCCTCTCCGCCTTCTGATTGGCTGCCGCCGCGGGCGCTCCGCCTATAGAAAGCGCCGCCGGCGCGAGGGGGCGGTGCCAGCTTGGTCCCTCCCCCCTCCCGCGCGCGGCACGCGGGGCCTCTCTTCGCGCGCTCCGCTGAGGTGAGGAAAAGGGCGGGAAGCGCTTGCGGCCTTTTCTTCGCCTTTTTCCCCCATTTCTGAGGGGAAAAAAGAGGAGAATTATCCCCGTTTTACCTCGCTGAAACCAAGTTTAGTTGTGCCTGAGCACGAATAAAGTGCTTTAAATGAGAGGGGGAGGTGAAAATGTAACTTTTTGTGTAATTCATGGTGGTTTTTGGGGGAAAAACACCGCAATGGCTTCGTGTCTCAAGGCATGCCTTGGTTCGTCTGGCTTTTGGGGGGGATTTGGGGCTTTTTGGGGTGCTTGGGCAGTTTTGGGGGGTTTTGTGGGGGTTTTTTTGGGGGGTTGTGGTTTTTTGGGGGTGCTTGGTCAGTTTTGGGGGGTTTTGTGGTTTTTTTGGGGGTGTTTAGTGTTTTTTTGGGGGTGCTTGGTCAGTTTTGGGGGGCTTTTGTGGTTTTGGGGGGGTTTGTGGTTTTTTGGGGGTGCTTGGTCAGTTTTGGGGGGGTTGTGGTTTTGGGGGTGTTTTGTGGTTTTTTGGGGGTGCTTGGTCAGTTTTGGGGGGCTTTTGTGGGGTTTTTTGGGGGTGCTTGGTCAGTTTTGGGGGGTTTTGTGGTTTTTTGGGGGGGGTTGTGGTTTTGGGGGTGTTTAGTGTTTTTTTTGGGGGTGCTTGGTCAGTTTTGGGGTTTTTTTGTGGTGTTTTGGGGGGATTTGTGGTTTTTTGGGGGTGCTTGGTCAGTTTTGGGGGGTTTTGTGGGGTTTTTTTGGGGGGGTTGTGGTTTTTTGGGGGTGCTTGGTCAGTTTTGGGAGGTTTTGTGGTGTTTTGGGGGTGTTTTGTGGTTTTTTGGGGGTGCTTGGTCAGTTTTGGGAGGTTTTGTGGTGTTTTGGGGGTGTTTTGTGGTTTTTTGGGGGTGCTTGGTCAGTTTGGGGGGGGTTGTGGTTTTGGGGGTGTTTTGTGGTTTTTTGGGGGTGCTTGGTCAGTTTTGGGGGGTTTTGTGGGTTTTTTTTGGGGGGTTGTGGTTTTTTGGGGGTGCTTGGTCAGTTTTTGGGGGTTTTGTGGTTTTGGGGGGGGGTTGTGGTTTTTTGGGGGTGCTTGGTCAGTTTTGGGGGGTTTTGTAGGTTTTTTGGGGGTGTTTCGTGGTTTTTTGGGGGTGCTTGGTCAGTTTTGGGGTTTTTTTGTGGTTTTTTGGGGGGTTTTGTGGTTTTTTGGGGGTGCTTGGTCAGTTTGGGGGGGGGTTGTGGTTTTGGGGGTGTTGTGGTTTTTTGGGGGTGCTTGGTCAGTTTTTGGGGGTTTTGTGGTTTTGGGGGGGGGTTGTGGTTTTTTGGGGGTGCTTGGTCAGTTTTGGGGTTTTTTTGTGGTTTTTTGGGGGGTTTTGTGGTTTTTTGGGGGTGCTTGGTCAGTTTTGGGGGGGGTTGTGGTTTTTGAAGGGTTGTTCTTTTCTTGGGGGGGGTATGTGGAGTGTTTGAGTTGATCAAGTTATTGGGGGGGTTAAAGAGGTGGTTTTGGGGGAGTTTGGGGCATTTTATCTAGTTTTTTTGGGGGGGGGTGACTTTGGGGGGCACTCACAGCTTTGGTTTGGGGGGGCTTTGTACCATCCCTCACCATCCCCCTGTTCCCTCAGGCCAGTCCCCCCCCACTTCCATGAAGCCCCCCTCCTCCTCACCCCCCCCAGGCGGCGAGAGCCCCCCCTCCAGCAGCCCCCAAACTTGGGGGGCTGACGAGCAGCCCCCCAACATCCCCCGCAGCCTCCACCTGCACCGCCCGGAGCGAGACGCCTTCTTCACCCTGCTGGGTAAGGCCACAAACCCCTTAAATCCTCCCCAAAACGGGGGGGAAACAAACCCCTGACTTCATAAAAAAACCCAAATCTGGGAGTTTTCCCCCCAAAAATCATCATTTTTATATATTTTTGTCTCCAAGAAGACGACGTGGTGCAGGCTTTCCTCTCGATGGACGTCTGCTGCCGGATTTCTGATAAGGTCAGCTTTTCCAAACCCCACTTTTTTATTATTAATCAAGCAAAAAAAGCTTGTTTTATGGAATTTAGCTTTTTTTTTTTGCCTAAAACCTGCTTTTTTTTTCCCCCCCTCGTTTCCCAGTACCTGCTGGCGATGGTGCTGACGTACTTCAAGCGTGCTGCCCTGCCCACCAGCGAGTACACCCGCGTCAACCTCTTCGCCGCCCTGTGCGTACCCCGAGGCGCCCTCGTTAACGAAGCCGCGACCTTAACGAAGCGGGGGGGGGGGGGGGCTCTGACCACCTCCTAATGAACCTGAGGGTCTCACACCACCCCAAAATAAAGGGGTTAACCCCCAGTTTGAGCTGTGATACCGCTCCCCAAGTTCCCACCTCCTCCTCTTGTTATCCCAACTCGCCGATTTGCCCGAAATCCCCCGAATTCACCCCGTTTTTTCCCCCCCTCGTAGGTACCTGGCGAATGATATGGAGGAGGATGAGGAGGAGCACAAGTACCAGATATTCCCCTGGGCGTTGGGACGCCGCTGGCGCCGCCTCTTCCCCCTCTTCCTCCGCCGCCGCGACCGCCTCTGGGCCCGCATGAGCTACAGGGCCGCCGTCAGCCGGCACTGCTGCGAGGAGGTGGGTGGGAGACACCCAAACCCCCTTCTTTTCACCCCAAAAAAACCCCCACACCCTCAGCTCCCCCCAAAAAAATCCTTCGAAAGCCCCAAAAAAGGGAATGAAAATGGAATATTTGACAGCAAGTTTGCTGCCTGCTGCTGCTTTTCCCAATGGGAAATGGTTGGGTTTTGCTGGAAATCAGGCGTTTTTGAGGTGAATTAGTGGGGTTTTGGGGTCAGGGGAGTTGCACCCCCTGGCAGGAGGGGGGTGGCAGCGCCCCCACTTCTTAGCAGACACTCCCATCCTTGTGGAACCGTAATTGGGGGGGTTTAGCCCCAAAAATTGGGGGGTTTAGCCCCTAAAATGGGGTGTTGGGGGTTCAAAACCCCCCCCAAAATTGCTGATGGGGGTGGGGGTGTTTTAAGCCCCCCAAAAATGAAGGGGGGGGGAAGCTGGTGCTTTTTACCTCTTCCCCCCCAAAAAAGAAGTGTTTTTTTTAGCCCCCCTCAATGCTCTGAGAGGGCATTGACCCCCCCAAAAAAAATGCTGGGGGGGGGAGGGGACACTGAACCCCCCTTTTCAAATGCTTGGGGTGGGGTTAGCCCCCAAAATGCATTTTTTTACCCCAAAAACGGGGTGTTTTGGTTTGTTTTTTTTTTGCCTGGCAGGTGATGGCGGCGGAGCCCCAACACTGGGCCTGGCAGCGGGAGCGACCCCCCCTCCACAGCGGGGCCACCCGGGACCTGCACCCCCCCCGGCCCCCCGCCTGCCCCCGCTGCGCCCCCCCAAAACCTGCTGAGTCAGCAGGACAGTTGGGCTGAAATCCCCCCGAATTGGGACCCTGCCATGCCCCGAACACACCTTTTTTTTTCCTCTCAGTGAACCCAAAGTTGATGTTTTTTAACCCACAACGCCCCCCCCCTGCACTCAGGGTGGGGCCGAACCCTTCTTTTTCTACACCCCAAACTCCTGATTTTGGGGATTTTCCCCCATTTTGTGCTGTTTTCTACCTTATTGATAACAGTAATTGATAAAAATTGCCTTAAATCACACGTTTTCTACTTATTTTCCCATTTTTAGCCTCAAAACTCCTCTCTCCCCCTCTCCAGTGAGGCCAAAGGTTGTGCAGGGGGGGGTGACACTGGACACCCCCCCCCCCCCCCCCATGTTTTTTCATGCAAAAAGAAGGGAAAATCGGCAAGGTGAAATATTAAAAAAATTAAAATTGCTTTTTTTGTGGGTTTTTTATGGGGGAAAAAGAAATAAATGTTTGTGATGGAGCTGAAAGGGCTCTTTGGGGGGTGGGGGGGTCCCCTAAAGTGGGTGAGGTGGGGGGTGCCCCCCAAAGTCGTGTCCCCCACCCCCCCCCACTGCCATTTCTCTCCCCCCCCCCCCAGAGCTCCGGAGCTGTGGGATGGATCCTGTGGGCTCAGGTAGGGACAGCAGTGAGCACACGCGTGTCACACGCGTGTCACAGCCCTCTACATGTGTCATACGTGTGCTTGAGCCTTCCATGTGTGTGGCCTGGGGGGGTTCAAGCCCCTGCACATGTGTGTGCCCTGTGTGTTCTGACCCTGCATGTGTGTCCCTGCCTTCCACATGCGTGTTCCTGTGTGTCCCTGCTCTCTGTACATGTGTGTCCCTGCCCTCTGTACATGTGTCCCTGCCCTCTGTACATGTGTGTCCCTGCCCTCTGCATACATGTGTCCCCATGTCCCTGCCCTCTGCACACGTGTCCACGTGTGTTCCTGCTCTCTGTACATGTGTCCCCATGTGTCACTGCCTTCTGCACACGTGTGTCCCTCTGTGTCCTTGCCCTCTGTACATGTGTGTCCCTGCCTTCTGCACATGCATGTCCCCATGTGTCCCTGCCCTCTGTACATGTGTGTCCCTGCCCTCTGCACATGCATGTCCCCATGTGTCCCTGCCCTCTGTACATGTGTGTCCCTGCCCTCTACACACGTGTGTCCCTGCCCTCTACACACGTGTGTCCCCGTGTGTCCCTGCCCTCTGTACATGTGTGTCCAAGCCCTCTGCACATGCATGTCCCCATGTGTCCCTGCCCTCTGCACACACGTGTCCCTGTGTGTCCCTGCCCTCTGTACATGTGTGTCCCTGCCCTCTGCACACACGTGTCCCTGTGTGTCCCTGCCCTCTGTACATGTGTGTCCCTGCCCTCTGCACATGCGTGTCCCCATGTGTCCCTGCCCTCTGCACATGTGTGTCCCTGCCCTCTGCACACGCGTGTCCCCATGTGTCCCTGCGCTCTGTACATGTGTGTTTCTGTGTCCCTGCCCTCTGCACACGCCTGTCCCCGTGTGTCCCATGCACACCCAGCGCTCCGCACACGCGTGTGCCCTGCACCGCTCCCCAGCCCCATTCCCCCACCCCCCCCCCCCCGTTGCAATGCGGCGAAAAACCCGCAGCCGCAGGAGGGCAGCGGACCCAAACCCCTCGGAAACACCCCCAAAACCCCTCGGCCCACCCCCCCACGCCCCAAAATCCCTCGGTTTCACCCCATTTTCCCTCCGGCCGCCTCTGGGGGGGGAGGAGCAGCGCCGGGCGGGGCCTCGGGGGGGGGCAGGGGGGGTTCCCCCAGGCCGCACCTTCCCGCTGGAGGAAGACTTTCACTCTATCGCTTTTTTTCCTTGTTTTACCCAAAAGCGGCGAGTTTGGGAGCGCCCCCCCTCCCCCCCACACCAGGTAGGTCCCTGTGTCCCCCCCGGGAGGTGACAGCCACCCTCGGGGGGGGGGGGAGGTGACAAGGAGGGGGGGGAATCCCTTGCCCTCAACTTTGTGGCCGCGGGGGCTTACACAACTCAGCGGAAAAACGGGGGAAAATGGGCAAACCCCCTCGTTTTAACCCATTTTCCTCCTTCCTCACAACCAAGAAGGATTTGGGGGGGGGGGAGGGGGTAGGGGGAGGCTCCCTCCACCTGTTTTAACAAAAAATGAGTTTTTTAAGGCTTAAAAAACTCGGGGGAAGGGTGGAAATAGGGGATTTTTCTGGGTTTGAATGTTTTTTTGCTTAAAATTTCGTGGGTTTTGCTGGGTTTTTTTCCTCCTTTTCTCGGTGTTTTCTTCCCGGAGTGACAGGAGGGGAAGTGGGCACGGAGGTGTCACCGTCACCGGGCCGAGCTGTCACCCCCTGGCACCTGCTGGGGCACCCGCTCCCCAACGCCCTCCTGGAAACGGGCTGAAAAGAGGCGATTTTGGGGCTGCTGAACCAAAAAAGTGTAAGTGGGGAGGGAGTGGGGGCTGAGGGGGGGGGGAAGTGGTGAAGGGGCTCACATGGGGCAGGGTGTGAGGGGGGGGCCTCATTAATGGGGGACCTCGTTAATGAGAGCCTCGTTAATGAGAGCCTCGTTAAGGGGGCAGAGGAGCACAGTGAAGCCTTAGGCCTCGACCGTGCCCCAAAACCTGATCTGGGGGGGGGGGAGGGGTGTTACAGCCTGCCCCCCTCCCCCACCCCTCATTTTGGGGACAATCTGAGCTTTTTTTGGGGGCACAATCCCCATTTTTAGGGTGTCCCTGAGCCCCCTCAATAGCAGTGCTGGGTTTTGGGGTGCCAGGACCCCGTGTTGGCCGCATTCATGGGGGGGGGCACACTGCCACTGTCGATGTCACCTCTGTCCCTCCCTCAGCAGCTCTGATCAGTGCCTAATTAAGCTCCCCAATGCTTAATTAAGCTCCTTCATGCTTAATTAAGGCATTTGAGGGGTTGAAGCGGGGCCGGCGGCGCCGCTCGGGGCCGTGCCGCTGGGGAGCGGCCGGGACTTGCAGGACCAGTTTTGGGGCTGTTTCCCTTCATTTCCTCAACGTTTGGGGCTCCCCGCTGCCGTAATCAGCATTTTTGTTAGTTACAGAGTGGCCGTTTTGAGGTTAAACCCAACTATTTTGGGACCTGCTCGGGTTCCGGCCGGCGAGGAGCTGCCACGGGGGGGCAGCAGGGGCAGGAGGGCTTCCCCACTCCCTTAATTCCCCTCTTTTTACCCCAAAACAGCGGCCAAAATCCCCCCCAGCCCTGCAGAGCTCAGGCAGGACCCCAAATTTGGGGGAATTACAGCGTTTTTTAACATTTTCTCTCCAAAATAAGATTCCTGCAGGATCATAAGCAGTGCTTGGGTTTAATAAAACCCAACCACGGGGTTATTTTTGGGTTAAAATCCTCTTTTTTCTCTCAGTCCACTCCCAAAACGGACCCAACCCTCCCAGAAACTCCCTAAATCCCCCCAACACCCCCTAAGTCCCCCCCAAATCCCCCCAGCACCCCTCAAATCCCCTAACATCCCCCCAGATCCCCCCAAAAAATCCCTAACACCCCCTCAAATACCCCCAAGCCCCCCAAAATCCCCCCAAAAATCCCCAACACCCCCTCAAATACCCCCAAGACCACCCAAATCCCCCCAACACCCCCCAAAAATCCCCAACACCCCCTCAAATACCCCCAAGACCCCCCAAATCCCCCCAACACCCCCCAAATTCCCCCCAAAAATCCCCAACACCCCCTCAAATCCCCCCAAGTCCCCCCCAAATCCCCCCTAAAGATCCCCAACACCCCCCAAATCCCCCCAACACCCCCAAATCGCTCCAAATCCCCCCAACACCCCCCAAATCCCCCCAAAACATCCCCAACACCCCCTCAAATCCCCCCAAGTCCCCCCCAAATCCCCCCTAAAGATCCCCAACACCCCCCAAATCCCTCCCAAATCCCCCCAGCACCCCCCAAATCCCCCCAAAACATCCCCAACACCCCCTCAAATCCCCCCAAGACCCCCCAAGTCCCCCCCAAATCCCCCCAACAACCCCAAATCCCCCCTAAAGATCCCCAACACCCCCCAAATCCCCCCTAAAGATCCCCAACACCCCCTCAAATCACCCCAAGACCCCCCAAGTCCCCCCCAAATTCCCCCAACACCCCCCAAATCCCCCCTAAAGATCCCCAACACCCCCTCAAATCCCCCCAAGACCCCCCAAGTCCCCCCAAATTCCCCCAACACCCCCTAAATCCCCTCTAAAGATCCCCAACACCCCCCAAATCCCTCCCAAATCCCCCCAGAACCCCCCAAATCCCCCCCAAACATCCCCAACACCCCCTCAAATCCCCCCAAGACCCCCCAAGTCCCCCCCAAATTCCCCCAACACCCCCCAGATCCCCCCTAAAGATCCCCAACACCCCCCAAATCCCCCCAGCACCCCCCAAATCCCCCCAAAACATCCCCAACATCCCCTCAAATCCCCCCAAGACCCCCCAAATTCCCCCAACACCCCCCAAATCCCCCCTAAAGATCCCCAACACCTCCCAAATCCCCCCAGCACCCCCCAAATCCCCCCAAAACATCCCCAACACCCCCTCAAATCCCCCCAACACCCCCCAAATCCCCCCAACACCCCCAAATAGCTCCAAATCTCCCAACATCCCCCCAAAAAATCCCCAACACCCCCTCAAATACCCCCAACATCCCCCCCAAAGATCCCCAACACTCCCCCAAGTCCCCCATCACCCCTCAAATCCCCCCTAAAGATCCCCAACACCCCCCAAATCCCCCCCAACACCCCCAAATGCCCCCCAAATCCCCCCCAAATTCCCTCCAAAATCCCCAAATCCCCCCAAGACCCCCCAAGTCCCCCCAAATCCCCCCTAAAGATCCCCAACATCCCTCCCAAATCGCCCCAAATCCCCCCAACACCCCCAAATCACCTCAAATCCCCCCCAAAATCCCCAACACCCCCCCCAAATCCCCCAACACCCCCCAAATCCCCCCCAAATCCCCCCAACACCCCCCAAATCCCCCCTAAAGATCCCCAACACCCCCCAAATCCCTCCCAAATCTCCCCAAAACATCCCCAACACCCCCCAAATCCCTCCCAAATCCCCCCAACACTCCCCAAATCCCCCCCAACACCCCCCCAAATCCCTCAGCACCCCCTATTTTTTTTCACCATTTGCCCAATCCGGGCTGTTTTCTCCCCAGGATGGCCTCCGAGGAACCCATCGTGCCCGTGTACTGCACCGGCGTGTCGGCGCAGGTCCAACGGCAGCGGGCGAAGGCGCTGGGTTTGGGGCGCCACGAGAACTCGGTGCGGTACCTGGGGCAGGACTACGAGCGCTTGGCTGAGGAATGCCGACGTTCCGGAACCTTCTTCCGCGACCCAACCTTCCCACCCTGCCCTTCATCCCTCGGCTTCCACGACCTCGGCCCCGGCTCTGCCAAAACCCGCGGCGTGGAGTGGAAGAGGCCGACGGTGAGCTAATTAACGGCGCTTAATTAAAGGGGCTGAGCAGTGAACTAAGCAAAATACCCAAATGTGGGGATTTGGCACCAAAATAAGGGGGGGGGGGTTACCCCCTCTTTCGCACCCCGCAGGAGCTGTGCCAGAACCCGCAGTTCATCGTGGACGGCGCCACGCGCACCGACATCTGCCAGGGGGCGCTGGGTAGGGAGGGGTTTCACCCCTTTTCTACTTTTTCACCCCAAATTGGGACGGTTTTCACCCCTTTTCTCCTTTTTCACCCCAATCTGGGATGGTTTTCCCCCCTTTTCTGCTTTTTCACCCCAATCTGGGTCAGTTTTCACCCCTTTTCTACTTTTTCACCCCAATTTGGTACAGTTTTCCCCCCTTTTCTCCTTTTTCACCCCAATCTGGGACGCTTTTCCCCCCTTTTCTCCTTTTCCCCCCCAATCTGGGACGCTTTTTCCCCCTTTTCTCCTTTTTCACCCCAATCTGGGTCGGTTTTCACCCCTTTTCTCCTTTTTCACCCCAATCTGGGATGGTTTTCCCCCCTTTTCTCCTTTTCCACCCCAATCTGGGACGGTTTTCCCCCCTTTTCTCCTTTTTCACCCCAATCTGGGTCGTTTTTCCCCCCTTTTCTCCTTTTTCACCCCAATCTGGGACGGTTTTCCCCCCTTTTCTCCTTTTCCACCCCAATCTGGGACGGTTTTCCCCCCTTTTCTCCTTTTCCACCCCAATCTGGGACGGTTTTCCCCCCTTTTCTCCTTTTCCCCCCCAAATCTGGGATGCTTTTCCCCCCTTTTCTCCTTTTTCACCCCAATCTGGGATGGTTTTCACCCCTTTTCTCCTTTTCCCCCCCAAATCTGGGACACTTTCCCCCCCATTTTCTCCTTTTTCACCCCAATCTGGGACATTTTTCCCCCCTTTTCTCCTTTTTCACCCCAATCTGGGACAGTTTTCCCCCCTTTTCTCCTTTTTCACCCCAATTTGGGACAGTTTTCACCCCTTTTCTCCTTTGTCACCCCAATCTGGGACAGTTTTCCCCCCTTTTCTCCTTTTTCACCCCAATCTGGGACGCTTTTCCCCCCTTTTCTCCTTTTTCACCCCAATCTGGGATGCTTTTCCCCCCTTTTCTCCTTTTTCACCCCAATCTGGGTCGGTTTTCACCCCTTTTCTCCTTTTTCACCCCAATCTGGGATGGTTTTCCCCCCTTTTCTCCTTTTTCACCCCAATCTGGGACGGTTTTCCCCCCTTTTCTCCTTTTTCACCCCAATTTGGGACAGTTTTCCCCCCTTTTCTCCTTTTTCACCCCAATTTGGGTCAGTTTTCCCCCCTTTTCTCCTTTCTCACCCCAATCTGGGACGCTTTTCACCCCTTTTCTCCTTTCCCCCCCAAATCTGGGACAGTTTTCCCCCCTTTTCTCCTTTTCCCCCCCAATCTGGGACGCTTTTCCCCCCTTTTCTCCTTTCCCCCCCCAAATCTGGGACGGTTTTCCCCCCTTTTCTCCTTTTTCACCCCAATCTGGGACGCTTTTCCCCCCTTTTCTCCTTTTCCCCCCCAAATCTGGGACGGTTTTCCCCCCTTTTCTCCTTTTTCACCCCAATCTGGAACACTTTTCACCCCTTTTCTCCTTTTCCACCCCAATTTGGGACAGTTTTCACCCCTTTTCTCCTTTTTCACCCCAATCTGGGACGGTTTTCCCCCCTTTTCTCCTTTTTCACCCCAATCTGGGACGCTTTTCCCCCCTTTTCTCCTTTTCCCCCCCAAATCTGGGATGGTTTTCCCCCCTTTTCTCCTTTTCCACCCCAATCTGGGACGGTTTTCCCCCCTTTTCTCCTTTTTCACCCCAATCTGGGACGCTTTTCCCCCCTTTTCTCCTTTTTCACCCCAATCTGGGACGCTTTTCACCCCTTTTCTCCTTTTTCACCCCAATTTGGACAGTTTTCCCCCCCTTTTCCTCCTTTTCCCCCCCAAATCTGGGACGCTTTTCCCCCCCTTTTCTCCTTTTCCCCCCCCAAATCTGGGACGCTTTTCCCCCCTTTTCTCCTTTTTCACCCCAATCTGGGTCGGTTTTCACCCCTTTTCTCCTTTTTCACCCCAATCTGGGATGGTTTTCCCCCCCTTTTCTCCTTTTCCACCCAATCTGGACGGTTTTCCCCCCTTTTCTCCTTTTTCACCCCAATCTGGGTCGTTTTTCCCCCCTTTTCTCCTTTTTCACCCCAATCTGGGACGGTTTTCCCCCCTTTTCTCCTTTTCCACCCCAATCTGGGACGGTTTTCCCCCCTTTTCTCCTTTTCCACCCCAATCTGGGACGGTTTTCCCCCCTTTTCTCCTTTTCCCCCCCAAATCTGGGATGCTTTTCCCCCCTTTTCTCCTTTTTCACCCCAATCTGGGATGGTTTTCACCCCCTTTTCTCCTTTTCCCCCCCAAATCTGGGACACTTTCCCCCCCATTTTCTCCTTTTCACCCCCAATCTGGGACATTTTTCCCCCCTTTTCTCCTTTTTCACCCCAATCTGGGACAGTTTTCCCCCCTTTTCTCCTTTTTCACCCCAATTTGGGACAGTTTTCACCCCTTTTCTCCTTTGTCACCCCAATCTGGGACAGTTTTCCCCCCTTTTCTCCTTTTTCACCCCAATCTGGGACGCTTTTCCCCCCTTTTCTCCTTTTCACCCCAATCTGGGATGCTTTTCCCCCCTTTTCTCCTTTTTCACCCCAATCTGGGTCGGTTTTCACCCCTTTTCTCCTTTTTCACCCCAATCTGGGATGGTTTTCCCCCCTTTTCTCCTTTTTCACCCCAATCTGGGACGGTTTTCCCCCCTTTTCTCCTTTTTCACCCCAATTTGGGACAGTTTTCCCCCCTTTTCTCCTTTTTCACCCCAATTTGGGTCAGTTTTCCCCCCTTTTCTCCTTTCTCACCCCAATCTGGGACGCTTTTCACCCCTTTTCTCCTTTCCCCCCCAAATCTGGGACAGTTTTCCCCCCTTTTCTCCTTTTCCCCCCCAATCTGGGACGCTTTTCCCCCCTTTTCTCCTTTCCCCCCCCAAATCTGGGACGGTTTTCCCCCCTTTTCTCCTTTTTCACCCCAATCTGGGACGCTTTTCCCCCCTTTTCTCCTTTTCCCCCCCAAATCTGGGACGGTTTTCCCCCCTTTTCTCCTTTTTCACCCCAATCTGGGAACACTTTTCACCCCTTTTCTCCTTTTCCACCCCAATTTGGGACAGTTTTCACCCCTTTTCTCCTTTTTCACCCCAATCTGGGACGGTTTTCCCCCCTTTTCTCCTTTTTCACCCCAATCTGGGACGCTTTTTCCCCCCTTTTCTCCTTTTCCCCCCCAAATCTGGGATGGTTTTCCCCCCTTTTCTCCTTTTCCACCCCAATCTGGGACGGTTTTCCCCCCTTTTCTCCTTTTTCACCCCAATCTGGGACGCTTTTCCCCCCTTTTCTCCTTTTTCACCCCAATCTGGGACGCTTTTCACCCCTTTTCTCCTTTTTCACCCCAATTTGGGACAGTTTTCCCCCCTTTTCTCCTTTTCCCCCCCAAATCTGGGACGCTTTTCCCCCCTTTTCTCCTTTTCCCCCCCAAATCTGGGACGCTTTTCCCCCCTTTCCTCCTTTTTCCCCCCAAATCTGGGACGCTTTTCCCCCCTTTTCTCCTTTTTCACCCCAAATCTGGGACAATTTTCCCCCCTTTTCTCCTTTTTCACCCCAATTTGGTACAGTTTTCACCCCTTTTCTCCTTTTTCACCCCAATTTGGGACGCTTTTCACCCCTTTTCTCCTTTTTCACCTCAATCTGGGACGCTTTTCCCCCCTTTTCTCCTTTTTCACCCCAATCTGGGATGGTTTTCACCCCTTTTCTCCTTTTTCACCCCAATTTGGGACAGTTTTCATCCATTTTCTACTTTTTCACCCCAATCTGGGTCGGTTTTCCCCCCTTTTCTACTTTTTCACCCCAATCTGGATCGGTTTTCACCCCTTTTCTCCTTTTTCACCCCAATCTGGGACAGTTTTCCCCCCTTTTCTCCTTTTTGCCCCCCAAATCTGGGACGCTTTTCCCCCCTTTTCTCCTTTTTCACCCCAATCTGGGACCATTTTCCCCCCTTTTCTCCTTTTCACCCCAATCTGGGTCGGTTTTCCCCCCTTTTCTCCTTTTTCACCCCAATCTGGGACGGTTTTCCCCCCTTTTCTCCTTTTTCACCCCAATCTGGGACCGTTTTCCCCCCTTTTCTCCTTTTCCCCCCCAAATCTGGGTCAGTTTTCCCCCCTTTTCTCCTTTTCCCCCCCAAATCTGGGTCAGTTTTCCCTCCTTTTCTCCTTTTTCACCCCAATTTGGTACAGTTTTCCCCCCTTTTCTCCTTTTCCCCCCCCAATCTGGGACGTTTTTCCCCCATTTTTCTCCTTTTCCACCCCAATCTGGACGCTTTTCCCCTGTTTTCTCCTTTTCCACCCCAAATCTGGGATGGTTTTCACCCCTTTTCTCCTTTTTCACCCCAATCTGGGTCAGTTTTCCCCCCTTTTCTCCTTTCCCCCCCCAAATCTGCGCCCATTTCCCCCAACCCAGGGTCATTTCCCAGGTGCCCCCCCCACCACGCCCCTCCCCCCCGCTGTGTAACCCCACCCCGCAGCAGGAGCCCCAAAACCCCCCGTTTTCACCCCGAACCGTGTCCCGCAGGTGACTGCTGGCTGCTGGCAGCCATCGCCTCGCTCACGCTCAACGAGGCGCTGCTGCACCGCGTCGTGCCGCACGGCCAGGGCTTCCAGCGCGGCTACGCCGGCATCTTCCACTTCCAGGTCAGCCCCTGCCTCCCTCCCGCACCTTCTGGGGGTCCCCTCGCCGTTTGGGGGGTCCCCACGGGTATTTTGGGGGTCCCCTCGCTGTTTTGGGGGTCCCCACTGGTATTTTGGGGGTCCCCTCGCTGTTTTAGGGGTCCCTTCTGACACCTTCTGGGGGTCCCCTCACTGTTTTGGGGGTCCCCTCCGACACATTCTGGGGGTCCCCTCGCCGTTTTGGGGGTCCCCACACCATTTTGGGGCTCCCCTCCACCACATTTTGGGGCTCCCCCAAATATTTTGAGCCTCCCCCAAATATTTTGGGGTTCCCCTCACCATTCTGGGGCTCCCTCAAATATTTCGGGGTTCCCCTTACCATTTTGGGGCTCCCTTCCACCACATTTTGGGGTCCCCCCAAATATTTTGAGCCTCCCCCAAATATTTTGGGGTTCCCCTCCACCCTTCAGAGCCCACCCCACCCCTTCCCCTCCCTCCCTGCTCTCCAGAAGGAACACAACACCCCCAAACCTCGTTTTTTTTCCCCCCCCCTGCCCCCAAAACCCCTCAAATCTCCCCCAAAAACTTGGGGGCGCTGCCCTTCGGCCTCACCCCCTCCTCCTCCTCCTCCTCCCCATTCTGGGGCTCCCCCAAATATTTTGGGGTTCCCCTCCACCCTTCAGAGCCCAGCCCTCCCCTCCCTCCCTGCTCTCCAGAAGGAACACAACACCCCCAAACCTCTGTTTTCCCCCCCCACCCCCCCAAAACCCCTCAAATCTCCCCCAAAAACTTGGGGGTGCTGCCCTTCAGCCTCACCCCCTCCTCCTCCTCCTCCTCACCATTCTGGGGCTCCCCCAAATATTTTGGGGCTCCCCTCCACCCTTTGGAGCCCACCCCCTCCCCTCCCTCCCTGCTCTCCAGAAGGAACACAACACCCCCAAACCTCGGTTTTTTTCCCCCCCCTGCCCCCAAAACCCCTCAAATCTCCCCCAAAAACTTGGGGGCGCTGCCCTTCGGCCTCACCCCCTCCTCCTCCTCCTCCTCACCATTCTGGGGCTCCCCCAAATATTTTGGGGCTCCCCTCCACCCTTCAGAGCCCAACCCTCCCCTCCCTCCCTGCTCTCCAGAAGGAACACAACACCCCCAAACCTCTGTTTCCCCCCCCCAAAACCCCTCAAATCTCCCCCAAAAACTCGGGGGCGCTGCCCTTCGGCCTCACCCCCTCCTCCTCCTCCTCCTCCCCATTCTGGGGCTCCCCCAAATATTTTGGGGCTCCCCTCCACCCTTTGGAGCCCACCCCACCCCTCCCTCCCTCCCTGCTCTCCAAGAAGGAACACAACACCCCCAAACCTCGGTTTTTTTCCCCCCCCTGCCCCCAAAACCCCTCAAATCTCCCCCAAAAACTTGGGGGTGCTGCTCTTCGGCCTCACCCCCTCCTCCTCCCCCTCCTCCTCATTCTGGGGCTCCCCCAAATATTTTTGGGGTTCCCCTCCACCCTTTGGAGCCCACCCCCTCCCCTCCCTCCCTGCTCTCCAGAAGGAACACAACACCCCCAAACCTCTGTTTTTTTTTTATTTCCCCCCCCCAAAACCCCTCAAATCTCCCCCAAAAACTTGGGGGCGCTGCCCTTCGGCCTCACCCCCTCCTCCTCCTCCTCCTCACCATTCTGGGGCTCCCCCAAATATTTTGGGGTTCCCCTCCACCCTTCAGAGCCCACCCCACCCCTTCCCCTCCCTCCCTGCTCTCCAGAAGGAACACAACACCCCCAAACCTCTGTTTTTTTTTTCCCCCAAAACCCCTCAAGTCTCCCCCAAAAACTTGGGGGTGCTGCCCTTCGGCCTCAACCCCCTCCTTCTCCTCCTCCTCACCATTCTGGGGCTCCCCCAAATATTTTGGGGCTCCCCTCCACCCTTCAGAGCCCACCCCACCCCTTCCCCTCCCTCCCTGCTCTCCAGAAGGAACACAACACCCCCAAACCTCGTTTTTTTTCCCCCCCCCTGCCCCCAAAACCCCTCAAATCTCCCCCAAAAACTCGGGGGCGCTGCCCTTCGGCCTCACCCCCTCCTCCTCCTCCTCCTCCCCATTCTGGGGCTCCCCCAAATATTTTGGGGTTCCCCTCCACCCTTCAGAGCCCACCCCTCCCCTCCCTCCCTGCTCTCCAAGAAGGAACACAACACCCCCAAACCTCTGCGTTTTTTCCCCCACACCACCCCCAAAACCCCTCAAATCTCCCCCAAAAACTCGGGGGCGCTGCCCTTCGGCCTCACCCCCTCCTCCTCCTCCTCCTCCCCATTCTGGGGCTCCCCCAAATATTTTGGGGCTCCCCTCCACCCTTCAGAGCCCACCCCTCCCCTCCCTCCCTGCTCTCCAGAAGGAACACAACACCCCCAAACCTCTTGTTTTTTATTTCCCCCAAAACCCCTCAAGTCTCCCCCAAAAACTTGGGGGCGCTGCCCTTCGGCCTCACCTCCTCCTCCTCCTCCTCCTCACCATTCTGGGGCTCCCCCAAATATTTTGGGGCTCCCCTCCACCCTTTGGAGCCCACCCCCTCCCCTCCCTCCCTGCTCTCCAGAAGGAACACAACACCCCCAAACCTCGTTTTTTTTCCCCCCCCTGCCCCCAAAACCCCTCAAATCTCCCCCAAAATCTTGGGGTGCTGCCCTTCGGCCTCACCCCCTCCTCCTCCTCCTCCTCACCATTCTGGGGCTCCCCCAAATATTTTGGGGTTCCCCTCCACCCTTCAGAGCCCACCCCACCCCTTCCCCTCCCTCCCTGCTCTCCAGAAGGAACACAACACCCCCAAACCTCTGTTTTTTTTTATTTTCCCCCCCAAAACCCCTCAAATCTCCCCCAAAAACTCGGGGGCGCTGCCCTTCGGCCTCACCCCCTCCTCCTCCTCCTCCTCACCATTCTGGGGCTCCCCCAAATATTTTGGGGTTCCCCTCCACCCTTCAGAGCCCACCCCACCACCTCCCCTCCCTCCCTGCTCTCCAGAAGGAACACAACACCCCCAAACCTCGTTTTTTTTCCCCCCCTGGCCCCAAAACCCCTCAAATCTCCCCCAAAAACTTGGGGGCGCTGCCCTTCGGCCTCACCCCCTCCTCCTCCTCCTCCTCCCCATTCTGGGGCTCCCCCAAATATTTTGGGGTTCCCCTCCACCCTTCAGAGCCCAACCCTCCCCTCCCTCCCTGCTCTCCAGAAGGAACACAACACCCCCAAACCTCTTGTTTTTTATTTCCCCCAAAACCCCTCAAATCTCCCCCAAAAACTCGGGGGCGCTGCCCTTCGGCCTCACCCCCTCCTCCTCCTCCTCCTCACCATTCTGGGGCTCCCCCAAATATTTTGGGGTTCCCCTCCACCCTTCAGAGCCCACCCCACCCCTCCCCTCCCTCCCTGCTCTCCAGAAGGAACACAACACCCCCAAACCTCTGGGTTTTTTCCCCCCCACCACCCCCAAAACCCCTCAAATCTCCCCCAAAAACTTGGGGGCGCTGCCCTTCGGCCTCACCCCCTCCTCCTCCTCCTCCTCCCAGCTCTGGCAGTTCGGCGAGTGGCTCGACGTCGTCGTCGATGACTTCCTCCCCACCAAGGACGGCCAGCTCCTCTTCGTCCACTCCGCCCAGCGCGCCGAGTTCTGGAGCGCGCTGCTGGAGAAAGCCTACGCCAAGTACACCCCCACCCCCCTCCCCTCACCCCCATTTTTGGGGTGAAACACCCCAAAAAAAACCCCGCCCCACCCCACCCTGCCAGGGTGAACGGCTGCTATGAGGCGCTGGCAGGCGGCAGCACGTCCGAGGGCTTCGAGGACTTCACGGGCGGCGTGACGGAGTGGTTCGACCTGCGCAGACCCCCCGGGGACCTCTTCTCCATCATCCTCAGGGCGCTGGAGCGCGGCTCCCTGCTGGGCTGCTCCATCGACGTGTGTTTTGGGGCAAAAAAACCCATTTTTGGGACAAAAAAAACCCCATTTTTGGGGTAAAAACCCCCATTTTTGGGTCTGAACGCCCGCGGCGTTTCCTCGCAGATCACCAGCGCCTTCGACATGGAAGCGGTGACCTTCAAGAAGCTGGTGAAGGGCCACGCTTACTCGGTGACGGGGGCCAAGCAGGTGAGAGGCGACGGCGTTTTGGGGAGAAAACGGCGTTTTTTGGTGACGTCGGGGAAAAACCCTGACGGCGCCTCCCGCAGATCGACTACCGCGGGCGACCCCTGGGCCTCGTCCGCGTGCGCAACCCCTGGGGAGAGGTGGAGTGGACGGGGCCGTGGAGCGACAAGTGAGGCTGGTTAATTAGTGAGGTTAATTAGTGTTAATTAACGCGGTGGTTGTGCCCCCCCCCCCCTCGGGGCTGAGCTCCCCTTCACCCACAGCTCGGCCGAGTGGAGCGCGGTGGAGCCGGCGCTGCGGCAGCAGCTCGTGGTGCGCATGGAGGACGGGGAGTTCTGGTGAGCGTAGAAATGATTCAAAAAACCCCTTTTTCTCCCCGTTTTCACCGCGGGGGGGGGGGGGGGAAGGCTGCACTCCCCATCCCCCCCCTCTACAGGATGTCCTTTGGGGATTTCCTGCGGGAATTCACCCGCCTCGAGATCTGCAACCTCACCCCCGACGCCCTGCGAGCCCGCGCCGCCCGCGCCTGGAACACGCGGCTCTACGACGGCACGTGGCGGCGCGGCAGCACGGCCGGCGGCTGCCGCAACTTCCCCGGTAACCCCACCCCCCCCCCCTATGCCAGAGCCACCCCAAAACCCTGGGATTTCACCCCAATTCACCCTTCCCGCTCGTCTCCCCCGCAGCCACTTTCTGGATAAACCCCCAGTTCACGATCCGGCTGGAGGAGGTGGACGACGCCGGGGACGAGGACGGCGGGCGCGAGCCCGGCTGCAGCTTCGTGCTGGCGCTGATGCAGAAACACCGGCGGCGCGAGCGGCGCCACGGCAAGGACATGGAGACCATCGGCTTCGCCGTCTACGAGGTAACGGTGCTGCTGGGGGCGATGGTGGTGGCACCCAGTGGTGCTCAGTGGTACCCAGCATCACTCAGTGGTACCTAGTGGCACTCGGTGGCACCCAGTAGCACCCAGTGTCTCCCAGTGGCACTTGGTGGCTCCCAGTGGCATTCGGTGGCACCCAGTGGCACTCGGTGGCTCCCAGTGGCACTCAGTGGCTCCCAGTGGTACCCAGTGGTACCCAGTGGCACCCAGTGGCACTCAGTGCATCACCTAGTGGTACCCAGTGACCCCCAGTGGTTCCTAGTGTCACCCAGTGGCACTCAGTGGCACCTGGTGGTACCCAGTGGCACTTGGTGGCACCCAGTGGCACTCAGTGGTACCCAGTGGCACTCAGTGCATCACCTAGTGGTACCCAGTGACCCCCAGTGGTCCCTAGTGTCACCCAGTGGCACTCAGTGGTACCCAGTGTGACCCAGTGGCACTCGGTGGCACCCAGTGGCACTCAGTGGTACCCAGTGGCACCCAGTGGCACTCAGTGCATCACCTAGTGGTACCCAGTGACCCCCAGTGGTCCCTAGTGTCACCCAATGGCACCCAGTGGTACCCAGTGGCACTCAGTGGCACCTGGTGGTACCCAGTAGCACCCAGTAGCACCCAGTGTCTCCCAGTGGCACTCGGTGGCTCCCAGTGGCACTCACTGGCACCTGGTGGTACCCAGTGGCACTTGGTGTCACCCAGTGTCACCCAGTGTCTTCCAGTGGTACCCAGCATCACCCAATGGTACTTGGTGGCACCCAGTGACACCCAGCGTCACCCAGCGGTACCCAGTGTCTCCCAGTGTCACCCAGCATCACCCAGTAGCACCCAGTGTCTCCCAGTGGTACCCAGTGTCACCCAGTGCCACCTAGTGCCACCCAGCATCACCCAGTGTCTCCCAGTGGTACCCAGCATCATGCAGTGGCACCCAGTTTCACTCAGTGGTACCCAGTGGCACCCAGTGGCACCCAGCAGCACCCAGTGTCTCCCAGTGCCACCCAGTGTCTCCCAGTGTCACCCAGTGCCACCTAGTGCCACCCAGCATCACCCAGTGTCTCCCAGTGGCACCCAGCAGCACCCAGTGTCTCCCAGTGCCACTTAGTGCCACCCAGTGTCTCCCAGTGTCTCCCAGTGCCACCCAGTGCCACTTAGTGCCACCCAGTGTCTCCCAGTGTCTCCCAGTGCCACTTAGTGCCACCCAGCATCACCCAGTGTCTCCCAGTGGCACCCAGTAGCACCCAGTGTCTCCCAGTGCCACTTAGTGCCACTTAGTGCCACCCAGTGTCTCCCAGTGCCACCCAGTGCCACCCCCCACCACCCCCATCACCCACCACCCCTCCTCCCATCTCCCCACAGGTCCCTCCCGAGGTGAGCCACCCTCCGGGGCGCGCCGGCCAGCACCCCCTCATCCCCACCCCCCCCATCCCTCCAGCTTCCCTCACCCCCCTCTCTCCCCGCCGGTGCCACCAGCACGCGGGGACAGCCGGGCTGCACCTCAAACGTGACTTCTTCCTGGCCCACGCCTCGCGGGCGCGCTCCGAGCAGTTCGTGAACCTGCGGGAGGGTGAGCGCGCGGCCTCCGCCTCCCGCCCGGCCACTACCCTCGTCGTCCCCTCCACCTTCGAGCCACACAGGGAAGGGGACTTCGTCCTCCGCGTCTTCTCCGAGAAGAAAGCGGGCACCCAGTAAGAGGGCGCCTCGTTAAAGGGGCTAACGAGCCGCCGGGGGTGCTGGTGGGGTGGGGGTACCCCAACAGTCGTTGTCTCCGTAGGGAGTTGGATGATGGCATCCAAGCGACGCTGCCGGATGAGGTGAGGGCAGGGGGTGACGGGGGGGGATCCATGGGGTGTGGGGTTTGACCCCAAACTGGTGCTTTTTTCCCCCAGAAAGTGCTCTCGGAAAGCCAGATCGATGAGGGCTTCAAGCAGCTCTTCAGGCAGCTGGCGGGGCCGGTGAGGGCGGTGGGTGGGCACTGGGTGGCACTGGTGGCACTGGTGGTGGTGGTGGTGGCAGTGGTGGCACTGGTGGTGGTGGTGGGGACACTGGTGGTGGTGATGGTGGTGGCACTGGTGGTGGGCGGTGGTGGCACTGGTGGTGGCACTGGTGGTGGTGATGGTGGCGGTGGTGGCAGTGGTGGTGGTGGTGGTGGCGGTGGCACTGGTGGTGGTGGTGGGGACACTGGTGGTGGTGATGGTGGCGGTGGTGGTGGTGGCGGTGGTGGCACTGGTGGTGGCACTGGTGGTGGTGGTGGTGGTGGCGGTGGTGGCACTGGTGGTGGTGGTGGTGGTGGTGGCACTGGTGGTGGTGATGGTGGTGGTGGTGGCGGTGGCACTGGTGGTGGTGGTGGGGACACTGGTGGTGGCGGTGGTGGTGGTGGCGGTGGTGGCACTGGTGGTGGTGGTGGTGGCAGTGGTGGTGGTGGTGGCACTGGTGGCGGTGGCGGCGGCGGTGGTGGTGGCAGTGGTGGCGGTGGCAGTGGTGGCGGCGGTAGTGGTGGCGGTGGTGGCACTGGTGGTGGTGGTGGTGGCAGTGGTGGTGGTGGTGGTGGCGGTGGCACTGGTGGTGGTGGTGGGGACACTGGTGGTGGTGAATGGTGGCGGTGGTGGTGGTGGTGATGGTGATGGTGGTGGTGATGGCGGTGGTGATGGCGGTGGTGGTGGCAATGGCGGTGGTGGCACTGGTGGTGGTGGTGGCACTGGTGGTGGCGGTGGTGGCACTGGTGGTGGTGGTGGGCACTGGTGGTGGTGGTGGCGGTGGTGGCACTGGTGATGGTGGGGACACTGGTGGCGGCAGCGGTGATGGCAGTGGTGGCACTGGTGGTGGCACTGGTGGTGGCAGTGGTGGCACTGGTGGTGGTGGTGGGGGACACTGGGGGACACCCCCTCTGCTCCCCGCAGGACATGGAGATCAGCGTCAAGGAGCTCCAGACCATCCTCAACCGCATCATCAGCAAACGTGGGTCACCCCAAAACACCCCAAAACACCCCCAAACACCCCCTAAAATACCCAAAGCACCCCCAAAACACCCCCCAACACTCCCAATACCCCCCAACACCCCAAACACACCCCCAAATTACCGCCCAAATACCCCCCCAACACCCTAAAATACCCCCCAAAATACCCCCAACACCCCCAAAATACCCCCAACACCCCCAAAACACCCCCCACCCTCCACATACCCCCAACCCCCCCCCAAACACCCCCCAAATTACCCCCAAAACACCCCAAATACCCCCAAAACACCCCCCAACACCCCTAAAATACCCAAACACCCCCAAAAAACACCCCCCCAACACCCCCCAAATTACCCCCAAAATACCCCCCCAACACCCCCAGAACACCCCCCAAAGTACCCCCAAACACCCCCCCAACACCCCCAAACCACCCCCAAAATACCCCCCAACACCCCCAATACCCCCCCAACACCCCTAAAATACACCCCCAAAATACCCCCAACACCCCCAAAACACCCCTCAACGCCCCCAACACCCCCCAAATACCCCCCAAGACCCCTAAAATACCCACAAACACCCCAAAAATACCCCCCAAACACCCCCCAAAATACCCCCAACAACCCCAAAGTACCCCCACACACCCCAAAACACCCCCCAAAGTACCCCCCAACATGCCCAAAATACCCTCCAACACCCCCAAACACCCCCAAAGTCCCCCCCAACACCCCCAAACACCCCCAAAATACCCCCAGAATACCCCCCAACACCCCCGAAGTACCCCCAAAGTCCCCCCCAACACCCCCAAAACAACCCTGCAACACCCCCTAAACACCCCCAACATCCCCAAAGTACCCCCCAAAACAACCCAAACACACCCCAAAACGCCCAAACACCCCCAAATACCCCCCAACACCCCCCAAACACCCCCAAAGTCCCCCCAACACCCCCAAAACACCCCCCAAACACCCCCAAGTCCCCCCCAACACCCCCAAACACCCCAGAACACCCCCAAACACCCCCACCTCCTCCTCCACAGACAAAGACCTCCGGACCAAAGGGTTCAGCCTCGAGTCGTGCCGCAGCATGGTGAACCTCATGGATGTATCCTGCAGGGGGGGCAGGGGGTATTGGGGGGCTTCACCCCAAAAAACACCACCCCCCCCCCCCCACTTTCCTTAACCCCCAGTAGAAAGATGGGAGCGGGAAACTGGGACTGGTGGAGTTCAACGTGCTGTGGAACAGGATCCGCAACTACCTGGTGGGGGGGGGGGGAGGGGGGGTGCGGGGGGGGTTGGGGTGCAGGGAGTTGGGGTGCAGGGGGGGTTGGGGTGCAGGGGGTCTGGGGGTTGGGGTGCAGGGGGTGTTGGGGTTCAAGGAGTGTTGGGGTGCAGGGGGTTGGGGTTCAGGGGGTGTTGGGGTACAGGGGGTTGGGGTTCAAGGGGTTGGGGTGCAGGGGGTCTGGGGGTCGGGGTGCAGGGGGTGTTGGGGTGCAGGGGTCTGGGGGTTGGGGTGTTGGGTTCAGGGGGTGTTGGGGTGCAGGGGGTTGGGGTGCAGGGGGTTGGGGTGCAGGGGGTGTTGGGGTACAGGGGGAGTCGGGGTACAGGGAGTTGGGGTGCAGGGGGTTGGGGTGCAGGGGGTGTTGGGGTGCAGGGGGCTGGGGTGCAGGGGGGGTTGGGGTTCAAGGAGTGTTGGGGTGCAGGGGGTTGGGGTTCAGGGGAGTTGGGGTGCAGGGGGTTGGGGTGCAGGGGGTTGGGGTGCAGGGGGTGTTGGGGTACAGGGGGAGTCGGGGTGCAGGGGGGGTTGGGGTGCAGGGGGTGTTGGGGTGCAGGGGGGTTGGGGTGCAGAGGGTTGGGGTTCAGGGAGTGTTGGGGTGCAGGGGGAGTTGGGCTGCAGGGGGTGTTGGGGTGCAGAGGGGTTGGGGTTCAGGGGATGTTGGGGTGCAGGGGGTGTTGGGGTGCAGGGGGTTGGGGTTCAGGGAGTGTTGGGGTGCAGGGGGAGTTGGGGTGCAGGGGGTGTTGGGGTGCAGAGGGGTTGGGGTGCAGGGGGGTTGGGGTTGCAGGGGATGTCGGGGTACAGGGAGTTGGGGTGCAGGGGGTTGGGGTGCAGGGGGTTGGGGTGCAGGGGGGGTTGGGGTGAAGAGGGGTTGGGGTTCAGGGGGAGTTGGGGTGCAGGGGGTTGGGGTGCAGAGGTGTTGGGGTTCAGGGGGGTCAGGGTGCAGAGGATGTTAGGGTGCAGGGGGTTGGGGTGCAGGAGGTGTTGGGGTGCAGGGGGGTTGGGGTGCAGGGGTCTGGGGGCTGGGGTGCAGGGGGTTGGGGTTCAGAGGGTGTTGGGGTGCAGGGGGGTCAAAGTGCAGGAGGTCAGGGTTCAGGGGGGGTCGGGGTGCAGGGGGGGCTGGGGGTTGGGGTTCAGGAGGTGTTGGGGTTCAGGGGGTGTTGGGGTGCAGGGGGAGCTGGGGGTTGGGGTGCTGGTGGTCCCTCCCCTCCTTAGGTCACCCCATTTTTTTTTGGGGGGGGGTGTTTGTGTCTCCAGGCCGTGTTCCGCAAGTTCGACCTGGACAAGTCCGGCAGCGTCAACGCCTACGAGCTGCGGGCTGGCGCTGGAGGCGGCCGGTAGCACCCCGACCCCCACCCACCCCCCCCACCACCCCCACCCCCCCACCCCCCCCACCCCCCCCCTTTTCACCAATCCCCCGCTTTTTCTCCCCAAAAAAAGGGCTACAAGCTGAGCAAGAAGCTGCACGAGCTCCTCATCACCCGCTACGCCGAGCCCGACCTGGCCATCGACTTCGACGGCTTCGTCTGCTGCCTCGTGCGCCTGGAGACCATGTTCCGTCAGTCCCAGCACCCCAAAACACCCCAAAACACCCCCCAGCACCCCGAAACACCCCCCAGCACCCCGAAAATACCCCCCAGCACCCCCAAACACCCCCCAGCACCCAAAAATACCCCAAACCACCCCCAAACACCCCCCAGCACCCCAAAACACCCCCCAGCACCCCCAAAACAACCCAAACCACCCCCAGACACCCCCCAGCACCCCAAAAACACCCCCAAATACCCCCCAGCACCCCAAAATACCCCCCAGCACCCCAAACACCCCCAAAATACCCCCCAGCACCCCAAAACACCCCCCAGCACCCCAAAACACCCCCCAGCACCCCAAATACCCCCCAGCACCCCAAAAATACCCCCAAATACCCCCCAGCACCCCCAAAACAACCCAAACCACCCCCAGACACCCCCCAGCACCCCAAAAAACACCCCCAAATAACCCCCAGCACCCCAAAATACCCCCCAGCACCCCCAAACACCCCAAAATACCCCCCAGCACCCCAAAACACCCCCCAGCACCCCAAAACACCCCCCAGCACCCCAAATACCCCCCAGCACCCCAAAAATACCCCCAAATACCCCCCAGCACCCCCAAATACCCCCCAGCACCCCGAAACACCCCTTCAGCACCCCAAAACACCCCCCAGCACCCCGAAACACCCCAAAAACACCCCCCAGGCACCCCGAAAATACCCCCCAGCACCCCAAAATACCCCCCCAGCACCCCAAAATACCCCCAAATACCCCTCAGCACCCCGACACACCCCCCAGCACCCCGAAACACCCCCCAGCACCCCGAAATACCCCCAAAACACTCCCCAGCACCCCAAAAATACCCCAAAACACTCCCAAAATACCCAAAATCACCCCCAAAATACCCCGAAACACCCCCCAGCACCCCAAAAATACCCCCAAATACCCCTCAGCACCCCAAAATACCCCTCAGCACCCCAAACACCCCCCCAGCACCCCGAAACACCCCCAAAACACCCCCCAGCACCCCGAAAATACCCCCCAGCACCCCAAAATACCCCCCAGCACCCCCAAACACCCCCAAAATACCCCCCAGCACCCCAAAATACCCCCAAAACACCCCCCAGCACCCCGAAACACCCCCCCAGCACCCCAAAAATACCCCCAAATACCCCCCAGCACCCCGAAACACCCCCAAAATACCCCCAAAACACCCCCACACCACCCCAAAATACCCCCAAGATACCCCCAGGCACCCCGAAATACCCCCCCAACACCCTCAAAACACCCCCCAAGATACCCCAAAATGCCCCCAAAATACCCCCCACCACCCCAAAATACCCACAAAATACCCCCCAGCACCCCCAAACACCCCGACACCCCCCCAAACCACCCCCAAAATACCCCCAATACCCCAACCCACCCCCCCAAATACCCCCAAACACCCCCCAACACACCCCAACAGCCCCAAAATACCCCCCAAACCACCCCCAAAATACCCCAAACACACCCCAAACACCCCCTCACCCCCAACCCCCCCAGTCACCCCAAGCCCCCCCCTTCGCCCCGGGCCCCCCCCCTCACCCCCCCTTCCCCCCCACCCCCCCCGTCCCCTTTGCCCTCACCCCCTTCCCCCCCCAGGGCTGTTCCAGGCCATGGACAGGGACCAGGCCGGCGCCATCACCCTGGACCTGCTGCAGGTATGGGGGTGTCCCCCGACCCCTGAACCCCCCAAACCCTGACCCCCCCAAACCCTGACCCCCCCAAACCCTGACCCCCAAATCCCCCTGACCCCCAAATCCCCCCTGACCCGACCCCCAAACCCCTGACCCCCAAATCCCCCCTGACCCCCCCAAACCCTGACCCCCAAATCCCCCTGACCCCCCCCAAATCCCCCTGACCCCCCAAACACCCCTGACCCCCCCAAACCCCCCTGACCCCCCAAACCCTGACCCCCCCAAACCCCCCTGACCCCCAAATCCCCCCTGACCCGACCCCCAAACCCCTGACCCCCAAATCCCCCTGACCCCCAAACTCCCTGACCCCCCCAAACCCTGACCCCCCCAAACCCTGACCCCCCCAAACCCCCCTGACCCGACCCCCAAACACCCCTGACCCCCAAACCCTGACGCCCCCCAAACCCTGACCCCCAAACCCCCTGAACCCCCAACCCCGTGGGGTGTCCCCCAACCCCTCACTCCCAACCCCCCTGACCCCCCCCAAACCCTGACCCCCAAACCCCCCTGACCCCCCAAACCCTGACCCCCAAATCCCCCTGACCCCCAACCCCGTGGGGTGTCCCCTGACCCCTCACCCCCAAACCCTGACCCCCCCAAACCCTGAACCCCCCCAAACCCCCCCTGACCCCCCAAACCCTGACCCCCAAATCCCCCTGACCCCCCAACCCCGTGGGGTGTCCCCTGACCCCTCACCCCCCAAACCCTGACCCCCCCCAAACCCTGACCCCCCCAAACCCCCCTGACCTGACCCCCAAACCCCTGACCCCCAAACCCCCCTGAACCCCAACCCCGTGGGGTGTCCCCCAACCCCCTCACTCCCAAACCCCCCTGACCCCCCAAACCCTGACCCCCAAATCCCCTGACCCCCAACCCCCCCAAACCCCTGACCCCCAGACCCTGACCCCCCAAACCCCCCTGACCCCCCCAAACTCCCCGACCCCCAAACCCCCCTGACCCCAAATCCCCCTGAACCCCAACCCCGTGGGGTGTCCCCCGACCTCTGACCCCCAACCCTGACCCCCAAATCCCCCTGACCCCCAAAACCCTGACCCCCCAAACCCCTGACCCCCAATCCCCCCCACCCCTGACCCCCAAACCCCCTGACCCTTGACCCCAGCCCCCAAAACCTGACCCTTGACCCCCCAACCCCCCTGACCCCAGCCCCCCAACCCCCCTGACCCTTGACCCCCAGCCCCCCAAATCCCCCTGACCCCTGACCCCCAAACCCCCTAGCCCCCCTGACCTTTGACCCCCAACCCCCCTGACCCTTGACCCTGCCCCCCAACCCCCCTGACCCTTGACCCCCAACCCCCCTGACCCTTGACCCCCAAATCCCCCTGACCCTTGACCCCTGACCCCCAAACCCCCTCTGACCCCCTAGCCCCCCTGACCTTTGACCCCCAACCCCCCTGACCCTTGACCCCTGCCCCCCCAGTGGCTGCAGCTCACCATGTTCGCCTGAGCGCCCCCGCCCCCCCGAGTGCCTTCGCCGCCGCTTCCCCTTTTCCGCCCTTTTTCAGCCCAAAAGGGTGCGGGGGGGGGGGGGCAGCACAGCCCCCCCCCGGGGGCTCGGGGCCCCCCCCCGCGTGCTTTGCCAAAGAGCCCCCCCCCTGCACGGCTGCTTTGGGGGGAATTCTCAGGTTTTGGTGCCTTTTCCTCCCGGAAGAGCGGAGGGGGGATGGGGGGGGTTGGGGGGCACCGACCCCCACCATGGCCTCCCCCCCCCATCCCCCCCCCGCCGGGGACCCGCCCCCTCCCCCCCCCGCCGGGGTCTGACTTCAAAATGGGGGCGAAAAATAGAAATTTTCTCAAACTGAAGTTTTTGTCCTCGTGGTCCTTCCTGCCCCCCCCCACCCCCCTCGTGGCCCAGCTTCACCCCAGGGGGGGACCCCCAAAGACCACCGGGGACCCCTGGGGACCGGGACCACGCCCCCCTTCCCCACCCATCCCTCTCCCATTGGCCTGTTGGGGCACAGGCCACGCCCCTTTCCCGCCCATCCCTCTCCCATTGGCCCGTTGGGGCACAGGCCACGCCCCCTTCCCACCCATCCCCATGGGATCCATCGGCCACGCCCCCTTCCCTTCTACCCCCTCCCATTGGCCCGTTGGGGCCATAAGCCACGCCCCCTTCCCACCCATCCCCATGGGATCCATTGGCCACGCCCCCTTCCCGCCCGCCCCTCTCCCATTGGCCCGTTGAGCCCGCGTGGCCCCGCCTCCCCCCAGCCGCCCCCTCTTTCCTTATAAGGCGTGGCCCCGCCCACTCCCGGTGCCGTAAAAGCGCGGCGATGCCGTAAAGCGCGGCCGGCGGTGCCGTAAAAGCGCGGCCGGCGGTGCCGTAAAGCGCGGTGGTGCCCGTAAAAGCGCGGCCGGCGGTGCCGTAAAGCGCGGTGGTGTCGCGCTCGCGCGGGCTTTCGGCGCGGCCATGGCGGCCGAGGCGGAGGCGGAGGCCGAGGCGGTGCTGCGGGGAGCTGCGGCTGTTCGAGCTGCGCTGCCAGGGACCGGGACGTGGCCGCCAGGCGTGAGGGGCCCGGGGGGAGCGGCCGGGGGGGTTTGGGGGAGACCGGGGACTTTGGGGGGGCCCGGGGAGGGGGTTGGGGGGGGGCTGGGGGGGGGGTTTGAGGGGATGTTGAGGGGCGGGGGGGGGGGTTTGGGGGGTGGGAAAGGGGTTTGGGGGTGCCCGGGGCTGGGTTTGGGGGTGCCGGGGGGTTTGGGGGTGCCAGGGGCTGTGTTTGGGGGTGCTGGGTGGTTTGGGGGTGCTGGGGGGTTTGGAGGTGCTGGGGGGGTTTGGGGGTGCTGGGGGGTTTGGGGGTGCTGGGGGGTTTGGGGGTACCAAGGGCTGAGTTTGGGGTGCCAGGGGATTTGGGGGTGACAGGGCTGGGTTTGGGGGTGCTGGGGGGGTTTGGGGTGCCAGGGGCTGGGTTTGGGGGTGTCAGGGGGCTGGGTTTGGGGGTGTCAGGGGTTGGGTTTGGAGGTGCCGGGGGGTTTGGGGGGTGCTGGGGATTTGGGGGTGCTGGGGGGTTTAGGGGTGACAGGGCTGGGTTTTGGGGTGATGGGGCTGGGTTTGGGGGTGCCAGGGGCTGGGTTTGGGGGTGCCGGGTGGTTTGGGGGTGCCAGGGGCTGGGTTTAGGGGTGGTTTGGGGGTGGCTGGGTAGTTTGGGGGTGCCAGGGGCTGGGTTTTGGGGTGCCGGGTGGTTTTGGGGTGCCCTCACCCCCGTTAACCCCCCCGTGCCCGCAGTGCTGGAGCTGGGCCGGGCGCACGGGCTGGGTGTGGGGGTAATCAGGGGCTGGGTTTGGGGGTGCCGGGTGGTTTGGGGGTGCCTGGGGCTGGGTTTAGGGGTGCCGGGTGGTTTTGGTGTGCCCCCCCCCCCATTAACCCCCCGGTGC
>JAQJZH010000062.1:0-28307 GCA_028020825.1 Podargus strigoides | reverse complement strand
CCCCCCTTAGAGTCAATATAGGGGTGTCCCCCCCCAAGGGTCAATATAGGGGTGTCCCCCCCCCAAGGGTCAATATAGGGGTGTCCCCCCCCTTAGAGTCAATATAGGGGTGGGGGTGTGTGTCCCCTAGAGTAAATATAGGGGTGTTCCCCCCCCAAGGGTCAATATAGGGGTGTGTCCCCCCCCCCGAGTCAATATAGGGGGGGGGGGTGTCCCCTACAGTCAATATAGGGGTGTTTCCCTCCCCCCAAGGGTCAATATAGGGGTGCCCCCCCCCCTTAGAGTCAATATAGGGGTGTCCCCCCCAAGGGTCAATATAGGGGTGTCCCCCCCCCAAGGGTCAATATAGGGGTGTCCCCCCCCCTTAGAGTCAATATGGGGGTGGGGGTCGTGTGTCCCCTAGAGTAAATATAGGGGTGTTCCCCCCCCAAGGGTCAATATAGGGGTGTGTCCCCCCCGAGTCAATATAGGGGGGGGGTGTGTCCCCTAGAGTCAATATAGGGGTGTTTCCCTCCCCCAAGGGTCAATATAGGGGTGCCCCCCCCCCTTAGAGTCAATATAGGGGTGTCCCCCCCCCAGAGTCAATATAGGGGTGGTCCCCCCCCAAGGGTCAATATAGGGGTGTCCCCCCCCTTAGAGTCAATATAGGGGTGGGGGTGTGTGTCCCCTAGAGTAAATATAGGGGTGTTCCCCCCCCAAGGGTCAATATAGGGGTGTGTCCCCCCCCGAGTCAATATAGGGGGGGGGTGTGTCCCCTACAGTCAATATAGGGGTGTTTCCCCCCCCCAAGGGTCAATATAGGGGTGCCCCCCCCCTTAGAGTCAATATAGGGGTGTCCCCCCCCCCCAGAGTCAATATAGGGGTGTCCCCCCCCAAGGGTCAATATAGGGGTGTCCCCCCCCTTAGAGTCAATATAGGGGTGGGGGTGTGTGTCCCCTAGAGTAAATATAGGGGTGTTCCCCCCCCAAGGGTCAATATAGGGGTGTCCCCCCCCTAGGTTAATTAAAGGGGTGTTCCCCCCCCCAGGGTCACTATAGGGGGGTGTGTCCCCCCCAGGGTCACTATAGGGGTGTCCCCCCCCCCAGGTTAATTAAAGGGGTGTCTCCCCCCCCTTAGAGTCAATATAGGGGTGTGTCCCCCCCCCCCAATAGGTTAACTAAAGGGGTGCTCCCCCCCACCTAGGGTCACTATAGGGGTGCTCCCCCCCACCTAGGGTCACTATAGGGACATGTCCCCCCCCATAGGGGTGCTCCCCCCCCCCCCAAAGTCACTATAGGGGTGCTCCCCCCTACCTAGGGTCACTATATGGGGGTGCCCCCCCCCCCCCCCCCCCCCCCCCCCCCCCAGTTGCCCCCTCCCAATGGGGATGTTATAATGGGGGGGTCCTATGGGAGCGCGCCCCCCCCCCCCCCGAAGGGAGCCCCTATAGGGACATTATAATGGGGACCCCCCCACACTCCCACCAGCCCCATGGAGCACCCCAAGATCCCCCCCCAATACAGACCCTACAATGGGGCACCCCAATATCCCCCCCCCCCCATAGAGACCCTGCAATGGGGTGGCCTATGGGCCCCCCCCCCACCCTAGGAGTCACCCCAATAACCCCCCCCTAATTAAGACCCTCCTATGGGCCCCCCCACCCTAGGAGTCACCCCAATAACCCCCCCCCCTAATTAAGACCCTCCTATGGGCCCCCCCCCCACCCTAGGAGTCACCCCAATAACCCCCCCCTAATTAAGACCCTCCTATGGGCCCCCCCACCCCAGGAGTCACCCCCCAATAACCCCCCCCTAATTAAGACCCTCCTAGGGGGTCCCCCCCACCCCAATCCCACCCCCTGAGGCCTCCTTCCCCCCCCCCCTTTCCTCCTCACCATGGCGGTCCCGTCCCGTGGCCCCCCCGTCCCGCCCTCCCTCCCACCGGATATCCGCTCCGCGCGCGGGGCACGCCGGGATCCGTAGTTCCGAGGGGGGTTTCTCTTCCCCCCACACTTGGACTCCACCTCCCAACAGGCCTTGCGGGCGCGCGCGGGGCACGCCGGGATATACACCCCCCATCACCTTCTCCTCCTCCTCACTTCCGCCTTCCCCAGCCTCAGCCGAGGCCTTGTAGGCCGCGGGGCCCTCGAGGCCGCCATTATGGTGGCGTTGTGCGCATGCGCGTTCCCGCCTCAGCTCCCCCCCCAGCCCCCCCAACCCGAGGAGGCGGAGGAGGAGGAGGAGGAGGAGGAGGAGGAGGAGGGGGGAGGAAGGCACCGCCGCCATTACAGGCCCAACCCGCCCCGGCGGCCCCTCCCGCCACCCCCACCAACCACCAAGCCCCTTCCTCCTCCCGCCGCCGCCGCCCCGAGGGGGGGGGACATGGCGTCGCCTCCCGCCGCCGCCGCCGCCGCCGCCCCCGGCCCGGCCCGCCGCCGCCGTCACGGTAAGGACCAGGCCCCGGTTTGATTCCTCCATCTCCCACCACCGCCCCCCCCAGACTGGGAACAATGGGGCCGCCCCACCCCCGCTGCCCGCTGAGCCGGCCCGTGGGGGATGGGGGGGGAGGGGTAGGCCGGGACCACCCCCCCCCAATAGACAGTGGGGGATGGGGGGGGGAGGGGTAGGCCGGGACACCCCCCCCCCAATACACAGTGGGGGATGGGGGGGGAGGGGTAGGCCGGGACCACCCCCCCCAAATACACAGTGGGGGATGGGGGGGGCCTCACATTGAGGGGTGCAGAAGGGAGGCCCCCCCCCCCCCCCCCTTCAGTGTGAGGGGGGGTTTGGGGAGGGGAGAGCCCCCCCCCAGATTTCAGGGGAGGGGAGAACCCCCCCTGCCCTCCCCAAAAGGGGAGACATCCCCCCCCTTCCCCCCCCTTTTGGGGAGGGGTCCAGGGATGGGAGCCCCCCCCCCCCCTTAAGGGGAGACTGCCCCCCCATTTAGGGGAGGGGTCGTGGGAGGGGTGACCCCCCCCTATACAGCCTTAAGGGGACCCTCCCCCCTTTTAGGGGAGGGGTCCTTGGAGGGGAGACGCCCCCCCTCTTTTTGGGGGGGGGGGGTCCTGGAGAAGGAGCCCCCCCCTTAAGGGGAGACACCCCCCTATTTAGGGGAGGGGTCCTGGGAGGGGAGACCACCCCACCCCCCCTTAAGGGGATCCCCCCCTTTAAGAAGAGGGGAGACCCCTTTGGGGGGGGTGTTGGCCCCCCAAATTAGGGGTGAGGAGAGGAGACCCCCCCCCCCCTTTAAATACCCAGTGCCCCCCCCCCCCACCAGTAAGGGGGTGAATGGAGGAGACCCCCCCCCAATATTAAAAGCTTGGGGGGGGCTTCTCCCCCATAGACCCCCCCCTTTATATTGGGGGGTGCGTGGGGGGGCTGCACCCCCACTTTGGGGGGTCGTGACCCCGCTCTCCCCCCAGTTGGGGGGGGGTCCCCTCCCCGTGCTTTGTGGGAGGGGTTTGAGGTTGGGGGGGGTCCCCCCTATGGGGGGGGGTGTCCCACCACCTTTTTTGGGGACCCCCCCTTTTTTAAGGGGGGGGGGGGATCTCAATCCTCCTCCTCTTCAGGTGGTCCCCCCCCCACTCCCTCTTTTTCCCATTTTTCTCCCCATTTCCGAACTCCTTCGTGGTGGAGGAGGTGACATCCCCTCCCCCCCCCCAAACCCCCCCCCCCGAGGTGGGGGTTCAACCATTAATTAAAAAAAACCCTTTTTGGGGGCATAATTAGTTAATTAATCACCGGTGGTGAACGGGTTAACCCCTCCCTCGGGGGATTAAAGCTCCCTACAATGATTCTTTTTATATAAATTTTTATTAATTTTATATATTTATTTTTTTTGACACAATTGGGGGACTTTTCTCCCACGGCAGCACTTTAATTAATTACTTAATTAATTAAAATATTCTTATTATTATTCCTGTTATTTTTCCTCCTCCCTATCCTCACCCTTTCGATCCCAATATACCCCCCCCCCACGTGTGGGTGCTTTAACACCAACCTCTGCTCTCATTTTTAATTATCCCTTAATTAATGATTAATTAATTAATTTTTAGAATAATATTTTTTAAAAAAACACTTAATATTCAAATTAAACACACCCTCCCTCCCCCCAAAATAACGAAGGATGCCCGGCGCCCCCTCTCCTTTCCCTATTAGGGTGATGCTTAATTAAGCTAACGAGCTTTGTCAAGGAAATAATCAATTTAATATTCATAATAATTAATTAATTATTAATTTTAAAAGCCTTTTTTCCCCACCCCGTGTGGTTTTTTTTTGGGGGGTGTGTGTGTGAAACTTTGAGGAATTTCAAGTTGGGATTTGGGGTGCTTAAAAGCGATGAAATCGTTAACGAGGTTTCGGAAGGGCTCCGTGCTTAATTAGTCCTCTTAATTAGCGGGCGCCTACGGCCTCGCGCCCATGGATCTCCGCGTTGGCCCCGCCTTCGTTGACTCGTTACCCCCCCCCCCCCCTCCAGTTTCTTGGGCCTTAACGATGAGTTTGGTGTTAACGAGCGGCGACGCGGGGTGGTTAACGAGCGGCGACGCTAATGAGCTGGGACCTCCTCGGTGGGGGGGCGGAGCCATTGACCGCCCAGGTTGGGTGGGGTGGTGGAGATGTTTCCGGTTGGGTTTGATGCCTTCATGGAGCAAGGAGGGCTCTGATTGGTCGGTAAATATCGAACGGGGGCGCCTATAGGTTGGCTGCGGTCAACGGAGGTCGACCAGTGGTGGTGCGTACTGGGACCAGTGCTCAAGGTGCCCCCAAGCCGAGCTGAGGGGGTTGGAGGCGTTGGCCAACGGGGACGTCGTGAGGTTGATGAAGGTCAAGGGTGGGGTCCTACAGATTTGGGGGGGGGGGGGACACCCCAGGCCCTGCTGGACGGGTGGGTCCGGAGGAGGGCGGGAGCTGGAGAAGCTCCATGGTGGAGAGAGGCTGAGGGAGCTGGGGTTCCACTCCTCCCTGGAAGAGGTCAAGGTCAGGTTGGACGAGACTTGGAGCAACCTCATCCGATGGGAGCTGAAGGTTCCACCCCAAACCCGTCCGTGGTTCTCTGAACGTCCACGCGGGACCCTGCGCTCCGAGCCAGCCACCCAGTGCCACCCGTGGAACCAGTTGGTTCCTCCTCTTCTCCCACTGGGAACGCCGCTGTTGGGGTTGAGGAAGAAGAGGATCCAGTTGACCTTGGGTGACTGCAACACGGAGGGCGTTGCCCTGAAAGACGTGGAAAACTGGGTCAGAAATGACCTGGTGGTGTTGGGGGGCTCCTCTTCCGTTAGGGGGGGGTTTCCTCTTCTGTTGACGGGGTTTCCTCTTCCGTTGAGGGGTTCCTCTTCCGTTGAGGGGTTCCTCTTCCATTGGGGGGGTTCCTCTTCCATTGAGGGGGTTCCTCTTCCGTTGAGGGGTTCCTCTTCCGTTGAGGGGTTCCTCTTCCATTGAGGGGGTTCCTCTTCCATTGAGGGGGTTCCTCTTCCATTGGGGGGTTCCTTTTCCGTTGAGGGGTTCCTCTTCCATTGAGGGGTTCCTCTTCCATTGGGGGGTTCCTCTTCTGTTGGGGGTGTTGGAGCCACAGGATGGAGTTTCTCCTTCAGGATCTTAACGAGCACCGCAAACGAGCGCCGTGAAACCTTTGAGTCCGGTTGGGAAGCTGCTGGGTTTGAGCGTGGTGATTATTCCTGGGCTGGTTGCGACACACAGGAGCATTTTTTTGGGGGGGGGAGGGGGAAACCAGGGGTTGTGGTCCAACCCAGGGGGGGATTGGGGGTGGAAAAGACCTTTATTATCCCGTTTTCTTTCCCCTTTGGGTCCGCTGCCAAGTTCTCACGAGGAAATTAAGCTCAATCCCCCCCCGTTGACGTCGTTGGGAATTAACGCTGCGCGTCCCGGCTTCTTCTTCCTGGTCCTCCCGGGTTGGACTTTGTGGTGTAAATAAATAACTCCTGACTCAGGAGTTTTGGGGATGAAAACGAAAGCCAACGCCGTTTGACACCAATTTCTCCTCGTCCCCGAGAACCAACGGCCGTCGCTCGGCCAGGAGGAGCTGAGGACGGGGGGGGGTGCGGGCCTGAGCGCGCCCCAAAACTCGGGGTGGGGTGGGGGGTTCATCCCGACGCCGCGTGGAGATAACCCACGGTTGGAAGGGAGGGTGAGGGCGTTGACACCCCAGTTCCTTCCAGTTGAGCGATGAGTGATGACTCAGGAGGAATTCAAGGCTTGACGGTGGCGTAGTTGATGTTGTGGAGGGGCCGTGAGGAGCCTCACGCCGGCGTTCCCGTGGGAATAACGTGGCCGTGGTAGAGCTGAGAGTTCAGAAACCCACCTCTAAAATACCCAAACTCCTTGTTTTTAAGCCCAAACACCTCCTACTTCTTCGGTTCACGTGAGGTGGTGATCCTCTTTCCGGTTGGGAAGCGAACGATCTCGACCGGTGGCTTTTGTAGAGTCACCAAAGGTTGGTTGGTTGGTGGGACCTTCAAAGGCCTCCAGTCCAACCCAGTGGGCGTCTTCTGGTTGGTCCAGGCCCCGTCCGTAGAGTCGTGGAAGGGTTCCAGGCCCCGTCCGTAGAGTCACGGAAGGGTTTGGGTTGGGAGGGACCTTTGAAGGTCCATGGACATCCTGCTTCTTGCTCCAACTCTTCCCATGGGCGACCTCCTCCAGCACCTCATCACCCCCATAGCGCCGAGAGCGGAGATTCGGGTCGTCCCTCCTTCAGGCAGGACATCCTTCCGTTGGCCAACGCTTGGGCGCCTCTCCAAGGCTTTTGTTGGGTCTTTATGCCTTTCCTTTTATTTTTTAAGCTCTTTTGGTCCTCTTAGACCCTCCCCTACCTGCGGGGAACGCCGAGGTGGTCCTGGGAGCCGCAGTAGCGGGCGTTGGGCCGGCGCTACGCTTCATTTTGAGTCAAAAGGCCCCAAAAATGAGTTGGGATGGGTTGGTTTGCTCTTTCAGCTCCCCCTCGGCTCTTCCCTCCGCCGCTGCTCGGGTTCTCTCGCTCCCTGCTCGTCTGGGGTGGGGACCATGACCTTGATCTGCCTTTGGGCCACGGGGTTTGTGGTTGGCACCCACAAACCACTTGCGACGCCGGTGAGGAAGCCGAGCCCGCCGCGGTTCGCGCTGGGTCGGATGCTGCGGTAGACGCCGGCGGCGTTGGAGGCGTAGGAAGTGGGTGGGATTGGGTCTTTTTGGAGGTTCCTGAGCTGAAACACTGATATTTTGGGGTTTTATTTCCTCTTCTAGGGGGAAACGGCCGCCTGACGACGGGGACCGGCGAGAACTGAAGCGCCGCCGCTTGCACGTCCAGGATGGGCCCGACCAACGTCATCGCCCCGGCGTCCTGCCTGCCTTGAGGACCTCACCCTCCACCAGCTCCCCCCCCCAGAGTCGCACCCGTCGCCGGCAACCTTCAACCCTCTCGGTAAACGGTTCGCCTGGGACAGGATGTGTGGACGATGATGATGGCGAGAAAGCAAGATGTTCGCATTCCCACCTACAACGTCAGCGTGGTGGGGTTGTCCGGGACGGAGAAGGAGAAGGGTCAGTGCGGCATCGGGAAATCCTGTCTTTGTAACCGCTTCGTGCGGCCCAGCGCGGATGAGTTCCACTTGGATCACACCTCGGTCCTCAGCACCAGTGACTTTGGGGGACGGGTGGTCAATAACGACCATTTCCTCTACTGGGGGGAAGTGGTTCGTTCCTTGGAGGACTGCGTGGAATGTAAGATGCACGTGGTGGAGCAGACGGAGTTCATCGACGACCAGACCTTCCAGCCCCACCGCAGCACGGCCTTGCAGCCCTACATCAAACGGGCCGCGGCCACCAAGTTGGCGTCGGCCGAGAAACTCATGTATTTTTGCACTGATCAGCTGGGGTTGGAGCAGGACTTTGAGCAGAAGCAGATGCCGGATGGGAAGCTGCTGGTGGATGGGTTCCTCCTCTGCGTCGACGTGAGCCGGGGGATGAACAGGAACTTTGACGATCAACTCAAATTCGTTTCCAACCTTTACAATCAACTGGCCAAAACCAAGAAGCCCATCGTGGTGGTCCTGACCAAGTGCGACGAGGGCGTGGAGCGCTACATCCGCGACGCCCACACCTTTGCCTTAAGCAAAAAGAACCTCCAGGTGGTGGAGACGTCGGCCAGGTCCAACGTCAACGTCGATTTGGCCTTCAGCACCTTGGTGCAGCTGATCGATAAAAGCCGGGGGAAGACCAAGATCATCCCCTACTTCGAAGCTCTGAAACAGCAAAGCCAACAAATCGCCGCCGCTAAAGATAAATACGAGTGGTTGGTGGGGCGCATCGTGAAGAACCACAACGAGACGTGGCTGAACGTCAGCCGCAAGATGCAGTCCTCGCCCGAGTACCAGGATTACGTCTACTTGGAAGGCACGCAGAAAGCCAAGAAGCTCTTCCTGCAGCACGTCCACCGCCTCAAGCAGGAGCACATCGAGCGGCGGCGGAAGATGTACCTGGCCGCGCTGCCGCAGGCGTTGGAAGCGCTCATCCCGGACCTGGAGGAGATCGATCACCTGAGCTGCGTGAAAGCGGAGAAGCTCTTGGAGACCAAACCGGATTTCCTGAAGTGGTTTGTTGTCCTGGAGGAGACTCCTTGGGACGCCACGAGCCACATCGACAACATGGAGAACGAGCGCATTCCCTTCGACCTGCTGGAGACCCAGCCCGCCGAGCAGCTCTACGAAGCTCACCTGGAGAAACTGAGGAACGAGAGGAAGAGGGCGGAGATGAGGAGAGCCTTCAAGGAAAACCTGGAGACTTCTCCTTTCATCACGCCGGGAAAGCCTTGGGAAGAGGCGCGGAGCTTCATCATGAACGAGGACTTCTACATGTGGTTGGAGGAGTCCATCTACATGGACATCTACAGCAAGCACCAAAAGCAGATCATAGAAAAGGCCAAGGAGGAGTTCCAGGAGCTCCTCTTGGAGTACTCGGAGCTGTTCTACGAGCTGGAGCTCGACGCCAAGCCCAGCAAGGAGAAAATGGGCGTCATCCAGGACGTTCTGGGCGAGGAGCAGAGGTTCAAAGCTCTCCAGAAGCTTCAGGCCGAACGGGACGCCCTGATTTTAAAACACATCCACTTCGTCTACCACCCGACGAAGGAGACGTGTCCCAGCTGCCCGCTCTGCGTCGACTCCAAGATCGAGCAGCTCATCAACTCCCGCTTCATCCGGGCCTCCGAGCGCAACCAGAAGAACTTCCTGGCCGACCCCAACGTCGACCGCCTCAACCTGGTGATCCTGGGCAAGGACGGTTTGGCGCGCGAGTTGGCCAACGAGATCCGGGCGCTCTGCACCAACGACGACAAGTACGTGATCGAGGGGAAGATGTACGAGCTGTCCCTGCGGCCCATCGAGGGCAACGTCCGGCTCCCCGTCAACTCTTTCCAGACTCCCACCTTTCAACCCCACGGTTGTCTCTGCCTCTACAACTCCAAGGAGTCCTTGTCCTACGTGGTGGAGAGCATCGAGAAGAGCAGAGAGTCCACCATGGGCCGGAGGGAGAACCACTCGGTGCACCTGCCTCTCACGCTCATCCTGGTGAACAAGAGGGGGGACACCAGCGGGGAGACGCTGCACAGCTTGATCCAGCAAGGTCAGCAGATCGCCAGCAAGCTGCAGTGCGTCTTCCTGGACCCCGCGTCCACCGGCATCGGCTACGGGCGGAACATCAACGAGAAGCAGATCAGCCAGGTGCTGAAGGGGCTGCTGGACTCGAAACGCAACCTCAACCTCGTCAGCTCGACCTCCAGCATCAAAGACCTGGCGGACGTCGACCTGCGCATCGTCATGTGCTTGATGTGCGGGGATCCCTTCAACGCCGACGACATCCTCCTACCCATCCTCCAGTCCCAGACCTACCGACCCTCGCCCTGCGCCGCCAGCAGCTCCGTGCTGCTGGAGCTGGCCATCGGGCCGCACAAGAGGCGGGTGGAGCTCTCCCTCCTCTCTTACCATTCCTCCTTCAGCGTCCGGAAGAGCCGCCTCGTCCACGGCTACATCGTGTTCTACTCGGCGAAACGCAAGGCGTCCTTGGCCATGCTCCGCGCCTTCCTCTGCGAGGTCCAGGACATCATCCCCATCCAGGTGGTGGCGCTCACCGACGGCTCCGTAGACATCTTGGATAACGACCTGAGCAGAGAGCAGCTCACCGAGGGCGAGGAGATCGCCCAAGAGATCGACGGCAAGTTCACCACCATCCCTTGCAGCCAACCTCAACACAAGCTGGAGATATTCCACTCCTTCTTCAAGGACGTGGTGGAGAAGAAAACCATCATCGAAGCCACCCACATGTACGACAACGTGGCCGAGGCGTGCAGCACGACGGAGGAGGTGTTCAACTCCCCGCGGGCGGGTTCTCCGCTCTGCAACTCCAACCTGCAGGACTCGGAGGAGGACGTGGAGCCGCCCACCTACAGCCCCTTCCGAGAGGACACCTCCGTGCCCGCCCTCCCCAAGGACCACTCGAAGCTCTCCATGGAGCTGGAGGGCAACGACGGGTTGTCTTTTATTTCAGTCATGAGCACTTTTGAGAGCAAACTGAACAACAAAGTTCCTCCTCCGGTGAAACCAAAGCCCCCCGTCCACTTTGACCTTACGAAAGGAGACCTGGCCTATCTGGAGCAGGGCCACCGGGACGGGCAGAGGAAATCCGTGTCTTCTAGCAGCTGGTTACCCACCGACTGCTTCGACCCATCCGACTACGCCGAGCCCATGGACGCCGTGGTGAAACCGAGGAACGAAGAGGAGAACATCTACTCCGTACCTCACGACAGCACCCAAGGCAAGATCATCACCATCCGGAACATCAACAAAACCCAATCCAACGGGAGCGGCAACGGCTCCGACAGCGAGATGGACACCAGCTCCCTGGAACGGGGGCGGAAGGTCTCGGTCGTCAGCAAACCGGTGTTGTACCGGACGCGGTGCGCGAGGTTGGGTCGGTTCGCGAGCTACCGGACGAGCTTCAGCGTCGGGAGCGACGACGAGTTGGGCCCTATCAGGAAAAAAGAGGAAGACCAAACTTCCCAAGGATACAAAGGGGACAACGCGGTGATTCCCTACGAGACGGCCGACGGGGAGGATCCCAGGAGGAGGAACATCCTACGCAGCCTGAGGAGGACGACGAAGGTAGGGCGGGGCTTCGGTGCTGGGAGGAGGGCGGGAGCTCGCGTTGGTCTTCAGCTCTTGGCCCAGTGGCCGAGGCGTCGGGCCCAGTGCTGTACTGGGAGGCTTCCAACTCCGCCCGGTGAAGGCCAACGCTTGGTTCTCACCCATTAAAGGCCAGTCTTCACCCGTTGAAGGCCAATCTTTGCCTGTTGAAGGCCAACAGTTGGTTCTCACCCGTTGAAGGCCAATCTTCACCTGTTGAAGGCCAACGCTTGGTTCTCACCCATTGAAGGCCAATCTTTGCCTGTTGAAGGCCAGTCTTTGCCTGTTGAAGGCCAGTCTTTGCCTGTTGAAGGCCAATCTTCACCTGTTGAAGGCCAATCTTCACCTGTTGAAGGCCAATCTTCACCTGTTGAAGGCCAATCTTCACCTGTTGAAGGCCAATCTTCACCTGTTGAAGGCCAATCTTCACCCGTTGAAGGCCAATCTTCACCTGTTGAAGGCCATTCTTCACCTGTTGAAGGCCAACAGTTGGTTCTCACCCATTGAAGGCCAATCTTTGCCTGTTGAAGGCCAACAGTTGGTTCTCACCCGTTGAAGGCCAATCTTTGCCTGTTGAAGGCCAATCTTCGCCTGTTGAAGGCCAACAGTTGGTTCTCACCCGTTGAAGGCCAATCTTTGCCTGTTGAAGGCCAATCTTTGCCTGTTGAAGGCCAATCTTCGCCTGTTGAAGGCCAACAGTTGGTTCTCACCCGTTGAAGGCCAATCTTTGCCTGTTGAAGGCCAATCTCTGCCTGTTGAAGGCCAATCTTTGCCTGTTGAAGGCCAATCTTTGCCTGTTGAAGGCCAACAGTTGGCGTGGTGAAGGTCACCCTTCACCCGTTGGAGGCTGATGGTTGGCAGGCCAAAGGCCAGCCTTTGCCTGGTGAAGTCCTGGGGGTTCTCCCAAATTCTGGTCGTTCCTTTCGGCACCCGGAGAGGTTTTTTGCCCATTTTGGTGATAAACGGCGCCGCTGTTTATTTCTCACCAAAGCTGGGACATCCAGGAGGCTCCACCTTAGGTGGATGACGTTGGGGGTGAAACCCATGAGCCTTTGGTGGGGTTTGACATCCGTGGGGTCACGGGCTCACGGAAGGGTTTGGGTTGAAGTGAGCGTTGGGAGGAGAGGCTTCCCCATCCGTGATCGCCGTCCCCGCATCTCGAATCAGTGCGTTAGGCGTGAGGATGATAATTAATTTGCATAAATGATAAGGGCGGGCAGCTTGAGTGTCTTGTATATAATGTGATAATGGTACAGGATATAACGAGGAGTTGGGATGGGTTGGACAAGGAAGGGTTGGGATGGGCAAGGAGGGGTTGGGATGGACAAGGAGGGGTTGGGATGGGTAAGGAAGGGATGGGATGGACAAGGAAGGGTTGGGATGGGCAAGGAAGGGTCGGGATGGGCAAGGAGGGGTCGGGATGGGCAAGGAGGGGTCGGGATGGGCAAGGAGGGGTCGGGATGGGCAAGGAAGGGTCGGGATGGACAAGGAGGGGTCGGGATGGACAAGGAGGGGTCGGGACGGGCAAGGAAGTGTTGGGTTGGACAAGGAAGGGTTGGGATGGGCAAGGAGGGGTCGGGACGGGCAAGGAAGTGTTGGGTTGGACAAGGAAGGGTTGGGATGGGCAAGGAAGGGTCGGGACGGACAAGGAGGGGTCGGGATGGGCAAGGAAGTGTTGGGTTGGACAAGGAAGGGTTGGGATGGGTAAGGAAGGGTTGGGGCAGGCCATGGTGGGTCGGGGCAGGTGACACCCCCCGGTGGCCGCGTTTCCCTCCCGTGTTCCGGGGCCGTTCCCTCCCCTCCTGCCCGCGCTCTCCCCCGCAGAAGCCGAAGCCCAAACCTCGCCCCACGCTCGCGAAGACGCCGTGGGAAAGCAGCTACTTCGGGACGCCCCTGAGCAACGTGGTGACGGCCGAGAAACCCATCCCCGTCTTCATCGAGCGCTGCATCGAGTACATCGAGGCGACGGGTAAGGGGGACCCCGCGCCCCCAGGGAGCGCTGGGGGGGGCTGGAACCCCAAAACCCCCCCAGGCACCCACGGCCGCTGCTCTTCCCCCCCCCCCAGGGCTGAGCACCGAGGGGATTTACCGCGTGAGCGGCAACAAGTCGGAGATGGAGAGCCTGCAGCGGCAGTTCGACCAGGGTGAGCCTGCGCCCAAACTCCTGCTTTTTCACCCCAAATTCCTTTCTCCCCCCCACTCCTCCTTTCTCCCCCCAAATTCCCCCTTTCTCCCCCCAAATTCCCCCTTTCTCCCCCCAAATTCCCCCTTTCTCCCCCCAAATTCTCCCTTTCTCCCCCCAAATTCCCCCTTTTCCACCCCAAACTCTTCCTTTCTCCCCCAAACTCCTTCCTCACCCCCATTCCCCCTTTTTGAGCCCAAACTCCCCCTTTTTGAGCCCAAACTCCCCCTTTTTGAGCCCAAACTCCCCCTTTTTGGGCCCAAACTCCCCCTTTTTGGGCCCAAACTCCCTCTTTTTCGGCCCAAACTCCCTCTTTTTCGGCCCAAACTCCCTCTTTTTCGGCCCAAACTCCCCCCTTTTCAGCCCAAACTCTTCCTTTCTCCCCCCAGACTCCTTCCTCACCCCCATTCCCCCTTTCCCCCCCCCAAACTCTCCCTTTCCCCCCCCCAAACTCCCCCCTTTTTCCCCCCCAAACTCCCCCATTTCCCCCCTTTCCCCCCCCCCAAACTCCTGGGCCCACCCCCACCCGACACCCCCACAGCCCCCCCTGCCCCCCAACTATTTTTGGGGTGCCGACCCCCCCAGACCTGCTTCCTGTCCATAATCTGGGGGAAGCTGACGTCACCTCGGGCGCTCCCGGTGTTTTTTGGGGCTCTTTTACCCCTTTTTGTGCCCCTCTTTCCCTCCCCCCCCCAAGGGGTGACCCCCCTGGCGCGTTGGGGCGCGGCGGTCGCGGCGGTGGCGTCACCCCGCGATTGTCCCCGCCAGATCACGGGCTGGACCTGGCCGAGAAGGATTTCACCGTGAACACCGTGGCCGGCGCCATGAAGAGTTTCTTCTCCGAGCTGCCGGAGCCCCTCGTCCCCTACGCCATGCAGGTGGAGCTGGTGGAGGCCCACAGTGAGTACCCTGGGGGGCCCTGAAATCCTGGGACCCCCAAATCCTCCTCTCAGTCCTGGGACCCCCAAAATCCCCTCTCAATCCCATGACCCCCAAATCCTCCTCTCAGTCCTGGGACCCCCAAAATCCCCTCTCAACCCCCAAAATCCCCTCTCAAACCTGGGACCCCCAAATGCCCTCTCAACTCTGTGACCCCCAAATCCCCTCTCAGCCCTGGGACCCCCAAATCCTCCTCTCAGTCCCATGAACCCCAAATCCCCTCTCAGTCTCGGGACCCCCAAAATCCCCTATCAATCCCAGGACCCCAAAATCCCCTCTCAACCCCCAAAATCCCCTCTCAAACCTGGGACCCCCAAATGCCCTCTCAACTCTGTGACCCCCAAATCCCCTCTCAACCCTGTGACCCCCAAATCCACCTCTCAGTCCCATGAACCCCAAATTCCCTCTCAGTCTCGGGACCCCCAAAATCCCCTATCAATCCCAGGACCCCAAAATCCCCTCTCAACCTCCAAATCCCTCTCAATACTGGGACCCCCAAATCCCCTCTCAGCCCTGTGACCCCCCAAATCCCCTCTCAATCTCGGGACCCCCAAATCCTTCTCTCAGTCCCATGAACCCCAAAATCCCCTCTCAACCCTGTGACCCCCAAATCCCCTCTCAGCCCTGTGACCCCCAAAATCCCCTCTCAGTCTCGGGACCCCCAAAACCCCTCTTAATCCTGTGACCCCCCCCCAAATCCCTTCTCAATCCCAGGACCCCCAAATCTTCCTCTCAGTCCCATGAACCCCAAATCCCCTCTCAATCCTGGGACCCCCAAATCCCCTCTCAACTCTGTGACCCCCAAAATACCCCCTCAACCCTGGGACCCCCAAAATCCCCTCTCAACCCTGGGACCCCCAAATCCCCTCTCAACCCCCAAATCCCCTCTCAACCCTGTGACCCCCAAAATACCCCCTCAACCCTGTGACCCCCAAATCCCCTCTCAACCCCCAAAATCCCCTCTCAATCCCAGGACCCCCAAATCCTCCTCTCAGTCCCGTGGCCCCCAAATCCTCCTCTCAGTCCCGTGAACCCCAAATCCCCTCTCAACCCCTTGACCCCCCAAATCCTCTCTCAGTCCTGGGACCCCCAAAATCCCCTCTCAACCCTGTGACCCCCAAATCCCCTCTCAACCCCTTGCCCCCCAAATCCCCTCTCAGCCCTGTGACCCCCAAAATCCCATCTCAATCCCCAAAATCCCCTCTCAATACTGGGCCCCCCAAAATCCCCTCTCAACTCTGTGACCCCCAAATCCCTTCTCAATCCTGGGACCCCCAAATCTCCTCTCGATCCCATGACCCTCAAATCCCCTCTCAACCCTGTGACCCCCAAATCCCCTCTCAATCCTGGGACCCCCAAATCCCCTCTCAATCCCATGACCCCCAAATCCTCCTCTCAGTCCTGTGACCCCCAAAATCCCCTCTCAACCCTGTGAACCCCCAAATCCCCTCTCAATCCTGGGACCCCCAAATCCCCTCTGAACCCCAGATCCCCCTCTCCCAGTAGAGTCCCCTCCCTGCTGGGCCCCCACCAGCATTCCCAGTTGACCGTTCCACCCTTCCCACCTCCTCCTCCCCCTCGCTAGAAATCAACGACCGGGAGCAGAAGCTGCACGCGCTGAAGGACGTGTTGAGGAGGTTCCCCAGGGAGAACTACGAGGTCTTCAAATACGTCATCGGGCATTTGAATAAGTACGGACTGGGGTGACTGGGAGTGCTGGGGGGGGGGTGTTGGGGTTCAGCAGGGTTGGGGTTCATTGGGGTTGGGGTTCACTGGGGTTCATTGGGGTTCATTGGGATTGGGGTTCACCAGGGTTGGGGTTCACTGAGGTTCATTGGGGTTCATTGGGGTTCACTGGGATTGGGGTTGGTTGGGGTTCACCGGGGCTGGGGTTCACCGGGGCTGGGGTTCATTGGGGTTGGGGTTCGTTGGAGTTGGGGTTCATTGGGGTTGGGGTTCATTGGGGTTGGGGTTTGTTGGGGTTCTCTGGGGTTGGGGTTCATTGGGGTTGGGGTTCACCAGTGTTGGGGTTCATTGGGGTTGGGGTTCGTTGGAGTTGGGGTTCATTGGGGTTGGGGTTTGTTGGGGTTCTCTGGGGTTGGGGTTCATTGGGGTTGGGGTTCATTGGGGTTGGGGTTCACCAGTGTTGGGGTTCATTGGGGTTGGGGTTTGTTGGAGTTGGGGTTCATTGGGGTTGGGGTTTGTTGGGGTTGGGGTTTGTTGGGGTTCACTGGGATTCATTTGGATTCGTTGGGGTTGGGGTTCATCAGGGTTGGGGTTCACTGGGGTTCTTTGGGGTTCATCAAGGTTGAGGTTCCATCAGGGTTGGGGTTCGTTGGGGTTTGTTGGAGTTCTTTGGGGTTGGGGTTTGTTGGGGCTGGGGTTTGTTGGGGTTCACTGGGATTCATTTGGATTCGTCGGGGTTGGGGTTCATTGGGGTTGGGGTTCATTGGGGTTGGGGTTTGGGGTTCGTTGGGGTAGGGGTTCGTTCGGGTTGGAGTTCACCAGGGTTGGGGTTCATTGGGGTTGGGGTTCATCGGGGTTGGGGTTTGGGGTTCGTTGGGGTTGGGGTTCATTGGGGTTCTTTGGGGTTGGGGTTCACCAGGGTTGGGGTTCACCAGGGTTGGGGTTCATTGGGGTTGGGGTTCATTGGGGTTCTTTGGGGTTGGGGTTCACCAGGGTTGGGGTTCACCGGTGTTCTCTCCCCCAGGGTGAGTCACAACCACCGGGTGAACCTGATGACCAGCGAGAACCTTTCCATCTGTTTCTGGCCGACGCTGATGCGCCCCGACTTCAGCACCATGGACGCGCTGACGGCCACGCGCACCCACCAGACAATCATCGAACTCTTCATCCACCAATGCCCCTTCTTTTTCTACAACCGCCCCCCGGCCCTCGACCCCCCCAGCGCCCTGCCCGCCTCTCCCTCCGCCCTGCCCCCCGCCGCCGGCCCCTTCCTCCCGGTCGCTTCCGCCGCCCTCCAGCCCTCGTCGCCGCCTCGGACGCCGCCGCCGTCGCCGCAGTCGCCCGTCCAACCGCTGCTCCCGCCGCAGCTCCCGGCGGAGCAGCACACGCTCTGAGCCCCGAAACCGACCCCACCGACAACAAAAAACCCCGGAAACCCACAAAAAAAATCCACAACTCGACCACAAACCCCACCCCACCCCCCGGGGTCTCGGGGCGCCCGGCGCGGACGGGGAGCGATCGCCGCCGGCGGGCTCGGCCCGGCGCGGGGTCGGGACGCACGGATTTGGGGTGCTGGGGGGAGATTTCCCCGCTTTGGGGGTTGGAATTGGGGGGGTTGAGGAGCCGGCGCGGACTCGTGTGCCGGGGGAGCTCGGACGCTTCGCCGGTCGCCCCCGGACTTTGCAGCTCGGCCCCGGTGTCGCCGAACCCCCCCGGTGTCCCGCGGGCGGTGGCTCGGGTGGTGCTGCCTGGAGCTCACGGGATGTGGCCCCAGGTCCATCCGGCACGGCCCGGCGTGGCCCCAGGCTCGGCCGGTGGGGTCCGGCGTGGGATGGTGCTGCCCAGTGGGACCTGAGGCTCAGCCCAGTGGTCCAAGGCTCAGCCGGTGCGATCCAGCGTGGTCCAGAGCTCATCAACGTGGTCCAAGGCTCATCCAACATGGTCCAGCTTGGCCTGAGGTTCATCCAACGTAGTCTGGAGGTCATCCAACGTGGTTCTGCATGGTCTGAGGTTCATCAACGTGGTCCAAGGTGGTCCAAGGCTCATCCAGTGTGATCCAGCGTGGTCCAGGGCTCATCCAACATGACCCAACTTGGCTTGAGGTTCATCCAACGTAGTCTGGAGATCATCCAACGTGGTTCTGCATGGTCTGAGGCTCATCCAACATGGTCCAAGGTGGTCCAAGGCTCATCCAACGTGGCCCAGCATGGTCTGAGGTTCATCCAAGGTGGTCCAAGGCTCATCCAACATGATCCAGCTTGGCCTGAGGTTCATCCAACATAGTCTGGAGATCATCCAACATGGTTCTGCATGGTCTGAGGCTCATCCAACGTGGTCCAAGGTGGTCCAAGGCTCATCCAACATGATCCAGCTTGGCTTGAGGTTCATCCAACGTAGTCTGGAGGTCATCCAACGTGGTTCTGCATGGTCTGAGGTTCATCAACGTGGTCCAAGGCTCATCCAACATGATCCAGCTTGGCCTGAGGTTCATCCAATGTAGTCCGGAGATCATCCAACGTGGTCCAGCATGGTCTGAGGCTCATCCAAGGTGGTCCAAGGTTCATCCAAGGTGGTCCAAGGCTCATCCAGTGTGATCCAGCATGGTCCAGAGCTCATCAACGTGGTCCAAGGCTCATCCAACATGACCCAACTTGGCCTGAGGTTCATCCAACGTAGTCTGGAGATCATCCAATGTGGTTCTGCATGGTCTGAGGCTCATCCAATATGGTCCAAGGTGGTCCAAGGCTCATCCAGTGGGATCCAGCGTGGTCCAGGGCTCATCCAACATGATCCAGCTTGGCCTGAGGTTCATCCAACGTAGTCTGGAGGTCATCCAACGTGGTTCTGCATGGTCTGAGGTTCATCCAGTGTGGTCCAAGGTGGTCCAAGGCTCATCCAACATGATCCAAGTTGGCCTGAGGTTCATCCAACATAGTCTGGAGGTCATCCAGCGTGGTTCTGCATGGTCTGAGGTTCATCAGTGTGGTCCAGGGCTCATCCAACATGATCCAACTTGGACTGAGGTTCATCCAACGTAGTCTGGAGGTCATCCAACGTGGTTCTGCATGGTCTGAGGCTCATCCAACGTGGTCCAGCTTGGCTTGAGGTTCATCCAGCGTAGTCCGGAGATCATCCAACGTGGTCCAGTATGGCCTGCGGCTCATCCAAGGTGGTCTAAGACTCTTCCAGTGTGGTCCTAGGGCTCATCCAATGTGGTCAAGCTCAGCCTGAGGCTCATCCAGCGTTGTCCAGCACGACCCAAGGCTCATCCAACGTGGCCCACAGCTCATCCAACATGGACCAGCTCACACCGAGGCTCATCCAATATGGTCCAGCATCACCTGAGATTCATCCAACATGATCCAACGTGGTCCAAGGCTCATCCAACATGGTCCAGCATGGCCTGATGCTCATCCAAGGTGGTCCAAGGCTCATCCAACATGGTCCAGCATGGCCTGATGCTCATCCAAGGTGGTCCAAGGCTCATCCAGCTTGGCCTGAAGTTCATCCAACGTAGTCCAGAGCTCATCCAACATGATCCAGCATGGTCCAAGGCTCATCCAAGGTGGTCCAGTGTTCATCCAAGGTGGTCCACCATAGCCTGATGCTCATCCAAGGTGGTCCAAGGTTCATCCAGCCTGGTCTGGCATAGCCTGAGGCTCACCCAACACTGTCTGAGGTTCATCCAACGTGGTCCAACATGGTCCAAGGCTCATCCAGTGGGGTCCAACTTGGCTTGAGGTTCATCCAGCGTAGTCTGGAGATCATCCGACATCGTCCACCTCAGCCCGAGGCTCATCCAAGGTGGTCCAAGGCTCATCCAAGGCTCATCCACGGTGGTCCATGGTGGTCCAAGGTTCATCCAAGGTGGTCCAAGGCTCATCCAAGGTGGTCCAAGGTTCATCCAAGGTCATCCACGGTGGTCCAAGGTGGTCCAAGGTTCGTCCAAGGTGGTCCAAGGTTCATCCAAGGCTCATCCACGGTGGTCCATGGTGGTCCAGGGTTCATCCAAGGTGGTCCAGGGTTCATCCAAGGTGGTCCAAGGCTCATCCAAGGTGGTCCAAGGTTCATCCAAGGTCATCCACGGTGGTCCAAGGTGGTCCAAGGTTCATCCAAGGTCATCCAAGGTGGTCCAAGGTGGTCCAAGGTTCACCCAACGTGGTCCAGCTCAGCCCAAGGCTCACCCGACGCACCCCAGGGTCACCCACCGCACCCCAGGCCCCACCCGAGGCACCCCCCCCCCCCAGGCTCATCCAACGCCGCCCACCCCCACCCGGGGGGACCCCCCCAACCCCCCCAAAAAAAGCCTTCACGGGCGCCCGGCGTCGCCTTGGGGCCGGGACCCCCCCTCGCTTCCGCCCCTCCCCGGGGATTTTGGCATTGAGCACTTAGGGGAGGGGAGGGGTCGGACCCCCCCCCCCTTGCACCCCCCCCATTTTGGGCCGGATTTGAGGATTTTTGGTTGATTTTTTTTTTTTTTAATCCTCCAGATTTTGGGGGGGGGCGGGGGGGGGGGTGAGAGAGGATTCACTTTGGGGAAAGAAAGGCGGAATTTGGTGACGAGGACGCTTGGGGCGGGGTGGATTTTGGGGATGGGGGGGGTGGGGTGGGGGGGAGGGGTCATGGACCCCCCCCTCCCCCAGACTCCCCCCCCCCCCCCCCAGTACCGGGATGGTTTTAAACTGGATTTTCACGGTACCACTGGGAGAGCACGGGGAAGGCCCCCACCCCCCTCCTGGGTCTCTTCGCACTTTACCCCCCCCCTCACCCCCCCCACGGTGACAAAAACAGCTCAAAACCCCCCAAAAAAACACCCCCCCCCACCCCCCCACCCCCAGGAACCCTCAAAAAGGGCTTTTTGCCCCCCAAAAAACCACCTCGGGCTTTAAGAACAAAAGTTGGTGTGAAAACGCCCCCCGGGGCTTCTTTTTTATCCAGTTTGGGTGTTTATTGCCTAAAATCGGCCGAAATAAACCCAAAAAATAAAGGAAAAACCCCCCAAAGAGACAAAACCAACAATTTTCACACACAGAGGGGTTTTTTTTCTGTTAAAAAATGGGATTTTGGTGCCTTTCGGTGTGGCCAGAGGGGCCTTTTCTTGGGGGATTTTTTAATGATTTCAGCGCTGAGGTTTGGGGGAAAAAAAGGCAAAATCGGGCAAATTTCCATCGCTGTCGTCCCCCCCCCCCGCCCTTAAAAATGGGGCAAAAGAGGCCGTTTTAACCATTTTCCCCCTTTTTTTTTCCCACCAACTCCTCCTCACCCCACTGCAGTTTTGGGCTCAAATTGTTGATTTTGGGGATTTTTAATTTTTTACCTTATTTGGGGTTTTTTTGGTCGTTAATTTGAATTTTTTTTGGAGGGGGGTGTGGGTTTAAAAATCACCATTTTTGGTCAAATTGGAGAATTGGTGTTTTTTTAGTCAAGCAGGACGTAAATTATTGCTTAAATAATGGGGAAAAGATTGGGTTTTTTTAACCCATTTTGGCTGTACGTTCAAAAATCTCCATTTTCAATCCATTTCACCACTAAAAAATGTCCAAATTTGGGTTTTTTTCATGTTTTTGGGGGGTTTTTTCACCGGCGAAGGGGATTTTTTCTTCATTTTCATTTTTTTTGGGGTATTTTTAGGGCCTAACGAACCTCCTGTAGTTCTCCGGTGATAGAAAATGATCAGTTTTGGGTTTTTTGGTTTTTTTTTCCTGCTTTTAAGGACGTTTTTAACAATTTTTGGGGTATTTTTTCAGGGCCGATTTAATGCATGAAAATTAAAAAATGACAACAAACAAACGGACCCTTTTCCTGCTGAATTTAAAGCAAAAAAGAAGAAGAAAACCATAAAGAGGAAAATAATAATAATAATAATAATAATTGCGGAGTCAGCGCGGAGTCTTTTTGGGGATAAAATGCAGGATTTTGGGCAAACCGAGTATTTTTTTCCTCCCCCCCTCCCCTCTAACAACTAAATTGGGGAGAAACAAGGGTTTTTAACCACTTTTACAATTTCTGAGCCCATTTTCCTCCTGGGGGAGGGTGCTGCAAAAAAAAAAAAAAAAAAGGTTTAAAAAATGACTCCAAACTCACGTATTTTGGTTAAAGTTTATTTTTTTTTTCGTAAAAATCGGGGAGTTTTGCCCCAAATCCCCGTTTTTCACAGCAGAAATGAGGGGGGGGGGGGCAGGGGTTGGTGGCCTGGGGGGGGGGCTTTGCTGTGACACCCCCCCCTCCTCCCCCTTCCTGGGGGGAGTGAATAAATATAAAGCAGCCAAAAATGGGGGATTTTGCAGAAAAATGGTCTGGGGGGGGGGATGGGATTTTAATCCAGCCCCCCCCCCCCCCCCCCCAGGGGCTGTTTTAATCTGGGGGGGGGGGGGTTAATCCCCTGGGGGGGGATTTAATTCCCACGGGGGGGGTTTAATCCCATGGGGGGGGCTTTTAATCCTCCGGGGGGGGTGTGTTAATCCACTTGGGGGGGGGTTAATCCCCTCTTGGGGGGGGGGTTAAAGCCCCCTGGGATGGGTTTAAATCCTTTGGGGGGGGGTGTTTAATCCCCCTGGGGGGGGCTTTAATTCCCTGGGGGGGGTTTTAATCCCCCTTGGGGGGGGTTTAATCCCCTTTGGGGGGGGTTTAATTCCACCTGGGGGGGGCCTTTAACCCCCATGGAGGGGTTTAATCCCCATGGGGGGGTCTTTTAATCCCCATGGGGGGGGGGGGTTAATCCCCATGGGGGGGGTCTTTAATCCCCATGGGGGGGGGTTTAATCCCTATGGGGGGGTTAATCCCCATGGGGGGGGGCTTTGATGCCCATGGGGGGGGGGGGGTTTAATCCCCATGGGGGGGGCTTTAATCCCCATGGGGGGGTTTAATCCCTGGGGGGGGGGGGGGGGCTTTAACCCCCCCTTAGGGTAGGTTTAACCCCCTCCCAGTTCTCTTTCCCCACGTGTGTGTATATGGGGGGGGGGTGTCCCCCTGTTGTCTCTCTCTGTGTCCCCCCGCCCCCCCCATTCACTTTTGGGGGGGCTCCTCGGGGCCCACCTCCACCTCGAGGCGCCCCAGGTAGAGGGAGAGGGCCCCCAGCCAGAGGGGGGGCAGCAGCGCGGCGGGGGCGGCGGCGGCGGCGGCCGTGGGGGCCCCCAGGAGCAGGGGGCGGCGCAGCAGGGCCAGGCTCAGCAGGTACGACCCCCCCCCGTAGCACACGCAGAGCCCCCCCAGGAGGAAAAAACCTGAAAGAGGGAGAAAGCGACCCAAATCAGCAACGGGGGGGGGGGGAGACAATGGGATACGGAGCTGAAAATGGAGGAAATGGCCCCAAAATGAGAGGGGGGGGGGGGGTCCCCAAGGTGTGGGGGGGGTGTCACCAAGAGGGGGTGGGTCCCTAGGGTGGGGGTTCCCAAGGGAGGGGTGTTCCCAAAGCGAGGGGGTGTCCCCAGGGTAGGGGTCCCCAAGGGGGGTGGGGGTGTCCCCTGGGAAGGGTGGGGGTCCCCAAGGGAGATGGGGGTGTCCCCAAAGGGGGGGGGGGAGGGAGGGTGTCCCCAGGGTAGGGGTCCCCAAGGAGGATGGGGTTGTCCCCAAGAGAGGGGGGGGGGTGTCCCCTAGGCAGGGTGGGGGTCCCCAAGGAAGGGGGGGGGGGGGGTGGTCCCCATGGAGGATGGGGGGGTCCCCAGGGTGGGTGTCCCAGGGTAGGGGTTCCCAAGGGGGATGGGGGTCCCCAAAGGAGGGGTGGGGGTCCCCAGGGTGGGGGTCCCGGGGGCAAATGGGTGTCCCCAGGGTTGGGTGGGTGCCCCCCCCCCCCCCCCCGGTAAGTGTCACCCCCCCCCCACCATAGGCGGCGTCCCGGCCGGTGTCGCTCTGCACGTAGGAGATGACCCCGATGCCGGTGGAGAGGAGCCCGTTCCGGAACCAGGAGAGGAGCCCTGGGGGGGTGGGGAGGGGAGAGAATGAATTGGGGGGGTGCGGGGGGACCCCCATAACCCCCCCTAGGCCCCTCCCCCCTAGGCCCCTCCCCCTCACCGCCCTCCAGCGCTTTCCGCAGCAGCCACGCGTCCGCCCGCTCCAGGTCGGCGGCACCGAGCGGTGGCGGTGGCGGTGACACCGGAGCCCGGCCCAGGCTGTACCGAGCCCCCCGCAGCCTCCGCAGCGCCGCCGCCGCCGCCCGCCCGGAGCCGCCCCACCAGCCCATGGCGCCCCGGTCGCTCCCCGCCGCCTCTGCGCTCCCGCCGCCTCCTCCGCGGCGCTCATTGGGCAGCGCGAACGTCGCTCACTGCGAGCGGCCACGCTCATTGGCGGAGCCGCGCGTCCGTCAGCGCTGCCCGCCTCCCCCTGAGGGGCGCCGCGCGCTGATTGGCCAGCGCGCTCCGCCCCGCCCCCTGCGCAGCGGAAGGAGCGTTCTGATTGGCTGCGCGCGCGGGGCAGGGCGGGAGAAGCCGGAAGACGGCGCCGCCGCTGAGGGGAAGCCGCCGAATGCCCCCCCCGCGCGCACAGAAATGGCCAAAACAGCGTTTTTCACCTTAAATCGACACTTTATGAGGTGGGGCCGAGCTTCCGGTGTTTCCCCCGCCCCCCTCCGGAGGGGCGGCGGGGTTACGCGGGGTCAACGGGGGGGGTGGGGGTGGTAAACGACAGCGCGGGGGGGGGCGGAGTCACGGTGGGGGCGGAGCCAATGGGGAGGGGGCGGAGCCGAGCGGCCTTGGCCTCACTCACTTCCGGTATCGCCTCCAGGCCACGCCCCCACCCTCACGGCGCTCGCCTATTGGCTGTGGCGCGCAGGCCACGCCCCCCAGCGCGGAGAGGGGCGTGGCCAGCGCGAGAAGCCCCGCCCCCTCGGGCAGGGCAGCGCGCACCCACGGGAGGGGGCGGGGGTCCCCAAGGGGGGGGTTTTGGGGTGACAGCGGCGGGGGAGGAGGGGGGGGACACACACAACACCCCAAAATGGGGGAAAAAAGCAGCGATTTGGGCACGCCGGTGTCCCCCCTGTCCCCTCCCGGTGTCCCCCGGTGTCCCCTCACAGCTCGTCCTCGAGGCCGTCGTCCCCTCGGGGAAGTCCCCGGCGGTGACGTGCTGGGGTTTGACGAAGGCGCCGTACTTGGGCTGGCACTCGAAAATAGCGGCGGCCATCGACGCTGGGGGACACAGAGACGGGGGGGGGACAGATAGGAAAGAGGGGGACATCTTGGGGACACCTAGGGGGCACTTTGGGGACACCTAGGGGGCACCTTGAGGGCATCTTGGGGACACCTCAGGGACTTGGGGACACTTTGGGGACATCTTGGGGGCACCTAGGGGGCACCTCGGGGACATCTTGGGGACACTTTGGGGACATCTTGGGAGCACCTAGGGACACCCTGGGGACACCTCGGGGACATCTTTGGGACACTCGGGGGCACTTTCAGGACATCTTGGGACATTTTGGGGGCACCTTGGGACATCTTTGGGGACACCTAGGGGACACCTTGAGGGCATCTTGGGGACACCTTGAGGGCATCTTGCGGGACCCTTTGGGATGCCTTGGGGACCCTTTGGGGACGCCTTATGGACATCTTGGGGACACCCTGGGGATACTTTGGGGACACCTTGGGAAACCTTGGGGACACCTCAGGAGCACTCTGGGACACCTCACGGACACCTTGGGCACACTTTGGGGACACCTTGAGGGCAACTTAGGGATGCCTTGGGGACACCTTGGGGACACCTTGGGGACACCCACCTGCCATCGTGCTTGCCCAGCGGCTCGTCGTAGCGGACGCCCACCCAAAATCCTGGCTTGAAATCGGTTTCACCTGGGGGAAAGGAGGGGTCAGCGTGCGTGGGGGGGGGTTTGGGGACAATCCATGGGGTTTTGGGACAGCTCGGGGACACTCACCCACGTACATGATGGTGGCCCGCTTGGGGGGCTGTCCTGGCAGGCGGACCTGGCAGCGGCCTCCCAAGGGGAGGGTGGAGGCCAAGGTGGCCTCCTGGGCCCGGCGGCGCTGCGTCCCCTCGGTGTCATAGCGCCCCAGCTGGCGCTGGCGCAGGAAGGAGCGCAGGACTCTGCGGGGACATCGTGGGGACATCGTGGGGACACCCGGCTGGCACCGCCGCAGAGCACGCACAGGGAGGTGGGGGGTGGAGAAGGGATGGGGACAGGGCAGGGACTGGGGGCAGTGTCACTGTGGGGGGACACAGAGGGGTAAGGGGGACCCTGCAGGGCTGGGGAGGTGACACCATGGGGACACCTGGCTGGCACCACCGCAGAGCACACATGGTGGAAGTGGGGGTGGAGAAGGGATGGGGACAGGGTAGGGATTGGGGGGCAGTGTCACTGTAGGGGGGGACAGAGGGGTAAGGGGGACCCCTCAGGGCTGGGGAGGTGACACCATGGGGACATCGTGGGGACACATGGCTGGCACCGCCGCAGAGCACACATGGTGGGGGTGGGGGGTGGAGAAGGGATGGGGACAGGGTAGGGATTGGGGGGCAGTGTCACTGTGGGGGGGGACAGAGGGGTAAGGGGGACCCCTCAGGGCTGGGGAGGTGACACCATGGGGACACCGTGGGGACATCTGGCTGGCATCACCACAGAGCACACACAGGGGAGGTGATGGGTGGAGAAGGGATGGGGGACAGGGTAGGGATTGGGGGGCAGTGTCACTGTGGGGGGGACACAGAGGGGTAAGGGGGACCCTGCAGGGCTGAGGAGGTGACACCGTGGGGACACCGCAGGGCTGGGGAGATGACACCATGGGGACATTGTGGGGACATCTGGCTGGCATCACCACAGAGCACACACAGGGGAGGTGGGGGGTGGAGAAGGGATGGGGACAGGGTAGGGATTGGGGGGCAGTGTAACTGGGGGGGACACACAGGGGTAAGGGGGGACCCTGCAGGGCCGGGGGGGTGACACTGTGGGGACACCGGTGTCACCTGGCCACACCTGGCCGCTTCTCGTAGTCGCTGTCGGGCATCTCGTACTTCTCCACCCGTGAGAGGTCCTGGTACTGCCCCATGCGCGCCCCGCTGCGGTCCGTCACCTGCGCACCCCAAAACTCAGCCCCCATGGCAATGGAGGGGGGGGGGGTGGCACCCCCAAAACAGCCCCCAGATGGGTGGGGGGGGCAGCACCCAAAACTCAGCCCCCAGAAGGATGGGGGGCAGCACCCCAAAACTCAGCCCCTACAGTGATGGATGGGGGGTGGCACCCCCAAAACTCATCCCCAGATGGATGGGGGGGGCAGCACCCCAAAACTCAGCCCCCTCAGTGATGGATGGGGGTGGCACCCCAAAACTCAGCCCCAGATGGATGGGGGACACCCCAAAACTCAGCCCCCACAGCGATGGATGGGGGGCAGCACCCAAAACTCAGCCCCCTTGGTGATGGATGGGGGCAGCCCCCAAAACTCAACCCTTGAACCTGGTGCCTGAGGGGGGGGACATGACAGCACCCCAAATTTCAGACCACACCCCCAGTGCCTTGGGGGGGGACACAGCACCCCAAATCTCAGCTTCCCCCTATACCCAGTGGGGGAGTGCGCGCCCCATAAACATTGCCTTATGGGGGGGGCAGAACAGCACCCAAATCTCACCCCCCCCACCACCCCCTTTCCCATGGGGTCCCCCCCGAGGTGGGGGTGGGGGGGAAGGGCTCTCTGAGGGCTGACAGCGCCCGATTTGGGGTGAGAAAAGGCAACTTGGGGCATGCAATGTGGGGGTACGGGACACGTTTGGGGGACACGGGGGGGGACTCACGTGCACGCGGCAGCCGTCGGCCATGGGGTAGGAGCCCAGCAGGGCCTCGTCGCAGTCCAGGCGCCCCAGGGGCTCCTCGGCCCCCCCAAACAGCTCCAGCTCCATGCAGGAGGCGGGGCTGCCCACCACCAGCTCCAGTTGCACTGGGAGGGGCACAGGGGGAAATGGGGGGTCAGGGGGGGCCCTCGTGTGGTCTGGCCCCCCCCCAATTAAGGGGGGGGGGCTGGTTGGGGCAGAGACCCCCATGGGGGAGGGGTGAGGGGGGGGCCCCCATGAGGATGAAGGAGGGGGGACCCCGTGGAGGGGGGGGGTGTCCCAGTGGAGGTCCACTGGGAGAGGGGGGGGGCTGCTGGGGGACCCTGGCCCCGGTGATGGGGAGGGAAAGGGGGGGTCCTGGGTCCCAGTAAGGGGGTGTGGGGGGAACTGGGGGGGTCCTGCGTCCCAGTAAGGGGTGCGGGGGGAACTGGGGGGGTCCCAGTAAGGGGGTGCGGGCGGGAACTGGGAGGTTCCCAGGTCCCGGTCCCGGTGGTCCCGGGCCCCCCGTGATATTGAGGGGGGGTGTCCCGGTGAAGTGGGGGGGGACATCGGTGGGACCCGCGGGGGAGAGGGAGGGGCCTGGCGGTGCCGGGTCGT
>JAQJZH010000061.1:38317-78759 GCA_028020825.1 Podargus strigoides | reverse complement strand
CCGCGCTCCCCATTGGCTGGCGGCGGTCACGTGAGGCGGGCGGTGGGCGGGGCCCCCCTGGCGGCGGGGAGGAGCGGGCGGACGCAGGCAGAGGGGGGCCCAAAATGGGGCAATTTCGGCGTTTTCAGGGGTTTTCAGGGGGAGAAGGGGTGGTGCGTGGCGCTGGGACCCCCCCCGGCGGTCTGGAGGGGAGCCCCGGCTTAATCGCGGCCTGGTGAGGGGGGGGAAGCAATCGCCTCTCCGCTGAGGAAGGCGTGAGTATGTAATGAGCCCCTCATTAACAGACCCCTCATTAATGGGCCCCTCATTAATGAACCCCTCATTAATGAACCCCTCGGCAGTAACGGACCTCTCGCTTCCCCACCGCGGTGTCCCCAAATCCCGCCCCCCAATCCCTCCGATCCCCCCAGCCCCACATCCAATTCTCCCCAAATCCCCCCAGTTCTCCCCAAATCCCCCCTAAATTCTCCCCAAATCTCCCCCAACACTCCCCAAATCCCAATTCTCCCCCAAATCCCCCCTAATTCCTCCAAATCCCCCAACTCCCCCCAAGCACCCCCAAATCCCCCACAAATCCCCCCTAAATCCTCCTCAAATCCCCCCCAAATCCCCCAATTCTCCCCAAATTCCCCCTAAATCCCCCCAAATCCCCCGAAATTCTCCCCAAATTCCCCTAAATCCTCCCCAGATCTCCCCAAATCCCAATTCTCCCCAAATCCCCCCTAAATCCTCCCCAAATCCCCCCCAAATTCTCCCCAAATTCCCCAAGTCCTCCCCCATTCTCCCAGTCCCCCCTAAATCCCCCCAATTCTCCCTATATCCCCCCAATTCTCCCCCAATTCTCCCCAGATTCCCCCTGAATGCTCCCCAAATCCCCCCCAAATCTCCCCATATCCCCCCAATTCTCCCCAGATTCCCCCTGAATGCTCCCCAAATCCCCCCCAAGTCTCCCCAAATCCCCCCCAAATCTCCCCAAATCCCCCCCAAATTCTCCCCCCTCTCTCCCCAGGCGCCCATGGCATCCCTCACCCCCAAACACACCTCTCAGTCCTGGCAGAAACGCCCCAGGCCGGAGGGAGCCGCCGATGTCACCGCGGTGGTGCCACCACAGCCCAAGGAGGAGCCTCCAGAGGAGCCATCCCCTTCCCCACGAGGTACACGACCCCGTTTTCCCCTCTTTTCCCCCCAAAAAAGAATCCAAATTAAACCTCAAGGCCTTGTCTCTCCCAGGAGAGGCGCCCATGGTTTTCCACGTGGGATCGGCGTGGTGGAGGAAGAGGGAGAAAGGAGGGAGCCAGGACGGCGTCGGCGTCGACCGTCGGAAATCCAAAGTGTGGAATTTTTACACCAAATTAGGCGACGCTTATGTGGAGTGCGAGGTGTGTAAGAAACAACTCTCCTTCCACAACAGCACCACCACCATGAGGGAGCATCTGGTGAGGAAACACAACCTCCTCTCCCAACTCAAAGACGACCAAATCCCCGAAGGCGATTACGCCGCGCCGGAAAACGTCGCCAAACGATCCCGGCACAAGGAAGCGAGGAGCGAAGTGATCCCGGAGTTGGTGTTGGAAATGATTTGCCAGGATTTACACCCTCTCTCTGTAGCGAAGGATAAAGGGTTTGGTTTCCTCCTAGGATATTTAGAACCGGGGTTTTCCATCCCGGCGCCGACGCGGCTCGCCGGAGCGTTGCGGCAGCGTTACGCCGCGGTGAAGCGACACCTAGAACGGTATTTACGGTCAGCGGAGACCGTCGCGCTCTGCGTGGAGTTCTGGGCGTCCCAACCGGGTCGTAACTACGTGACCATCGCGGCCACGTTCATCGACGCGGAGTGGCGGCGGGCGCGGTGCGTCCTGGAGACGCAGGAGGAGGACGGGGAGGAGGATTTGGGGGAGAAGCTCCACGTTGCCCTCTCCGAATTCGGCTTATCCGGCGACGCCGTCTTCTGCGTGGTCCACGACGGCGCGGCGGGGGAGCCCTGGAGGTTGCGTGGGTGGAGCAACCTCCCTTGCACCGCTCGCGCCCTCCACCTCTGCGTCCGAGCGGGGTTGGAGGTGGAGGAAGTCCAGGAAGCTCTGAGCGCCGCCCGCGGCGTCGTCCGCTACTTCCAGCGCGACGCCAAAGCCGCCCGTTCCCTCGCCGAGAAGTTGGAAGCCATCAACAAAACCCAAGTGAAGTTGGCGACGGACGCGGCGTCGCGGTGGTTAACCACCCTGGAGATGTGCGAGGGGCTCTTGGAACTCAAGTGGGCCATCATGGCCGTGTTGGAGGAACCCCCCAAGAGCGTGGCGGCGGCGGCGGTGGCGCCCCCCAGCTTGGCCGATCGCCACTGGAAGCTCCTCCAAGATTTGGTGGCCATCCTGAGGACCATCCAAATCGCCACCTCCTTCCTCCGGGAAGAGCAGAACGCGTCGGTGTCGGCGTTGCTGCCGTGCGTCCACGGGATCGTCGCCGCCATCGGGCGCCAAGCGGAAGATTCCGGCGCCGTCGTCAAGACGATGGTGGGGAAGATCGGGATGGAGCTGAGGAGGCGCTGGGGGTTGGAGGAGGAAGCCTTGGAGAACCCGGCGGTCGTCGCCTCCTTCCTGGATCCGCGCTTCAAGGAGCTGAGATTCCTGACGCCGGGATCGCGGGAGGAGCTGCACCGCAGAGTCAAACACCTCCTGTCGCAGGGCCGGGATGAGGAGGGCTCACCACCCACCCAGTTCCAGACCCCGCATTCCCAGTACAAACCAGAACGTGGGGAGGTGAGCAACCAACTCTTGGCCCCCTCCGAGCGCCGCTGCTCCTCGCCCAGCGTCTACGACCTCCTCCTGGGGAAGGATCCCACGGAGAACACGCCGGAGATCCATCGGCAGCTGGAAAACTACGTGGTGGAACCGCTGTGCAGACGCAGCGCCGACCCCTTGGACTGGTGGAAAGCCAACGCCGGGCGGTTCCCAGCCGTGGCGCGGCTCAGCCGCCGTTACCTCGCCGTGCCGGCCACCGCCGCCGCGCCCGACCGAGCCTTCGCCGCCCGGGAAAGCGTCGTGGAGCGTCGGCGAGGCGTCCTGGAGCCGGAAAACCTGGATGCGATCCTCTTCCTGCATCACAATTCCGATTTGTTGGAATCTAGGAGGAACGGCGAGGAGGGGCGGAGCCGGGATGCGCAGTGATGCTCGTTAAACCCTCCTGGCCCTTCCCGGTGTTAATTAAAGCCTGGAGGGGTTGAGCGGGGCAGCGTTTGTTATGCAAATGATGCTGGAAGGGAATGCCGGATAATGAGGACGTGCCTCATTAGGGATAACGAGGATCCATCCCTATGCCATTCCGAGAGGTTTTCCAAGAGTTTTTAAGGAATGAGGATCCATCTCTCCATCATTAATAGAGTTTTAGGGGTAACGAGGATGCATCTCTCTGATGTTCCGAGAGGTTTTTAGGGATAAGGATCCGTCTCCATGTCGTTAAGAGGATTTTAGGGATAATGAGGATCCATCCCTACGCCATTCCAAGAGTTTTAGAGATAATTAGGGTCCATCTGTGCACCTTTCCAAGGGATTTTGAGGAATGAGGATCCATCTCTACGTCTTTAAGAGAGTTTTAGGGATGATGAGGATCCATCCCTACGCCGTTCCAAGAGGTTTTTAGGGATCAGGATCCATCTCTGCCCCATTCCAAGAGGTTTTTAGGGATAAGGATCCATCTCTGCCCCATTCCAAGAGGTTTTTAGGGATAAGGATCCATCTCTGCACCATTCCAAGAGGCTGAGGGATGACAAGGATCCATCTCTACGCCGTTCCAAGAGGTTCTAGGAAATCAGGATCCATCTCTGCACCCTTCAAGAGAGTTTTAGGGGTAAAGATCCATCTCTACGACTTCCCAAGAGGTTTTCCAAGAATTTTTAAGGAATAAGGATCCATCTCTACTCCTTTAAGAGAGTTTTAGGGGTAATGAGGATCCATCGCTACGATGTTCCAAGAGATTTTTAGGGATAAGGATCCATTTCCATGTCATTAAGAGGATTTTTGGGACAAAGAGGATCCATCCCTACGCCATTCCAAGAGTTTTAGAGATAATTAGGATCCATCTCTGCACCTTTCCAGGGATTTTGAGGAATGAGTATCCATGTCTACATCTTTAAGAGAGTTTTAGGGATGATGAGGATCCATCCCTACGATGTTCCAAGAGGTTTTTAGGGATCAGGATCCATCTCTGCCCCATTCCAAGAGGTTTTTAGGGATCAGGATCCATCCCTATGACTTCCCAAGGGCTTTAGGGATGACAAGGATCCATCCCTGTGAGTCTCCCCCCCGACCTCCCCGCGAGGGGAACGCTCGGGACAGCCACGCTGCTGAATAAACCGGAACGGTTCCATAACTGTGGTGTGATGGTGCTGGGAGAACGGGGGCCACATCATGCGGGGGGCACTGGGACTGGGACCAGCCGGGACCAGTATAGCGCTGGGACTGGGACCAGCCTGGACCAGTATAGCCCTGGGACTGGGACCAGCTTGTTCCTATATAGCCCTGGGACTGGGACCAGCCGGGACCAGTATAGCCCTGAGACCGGGACCAGTAGAGCCCTGGGACTGGGACCAGCTTGTTCCTATATAGCCCTGGGACTGGGACCAGCCGGGACCAGGATAGCCCTGGGACTGGGACCAGCTGGGACCAGTATAGCCCTGAGACCGGGACCAGTAGAGCCCTGGGACTGGGACCAGCTTGTTCCTATATAGCCCTGGGACTGGGACCAGCTTGTTCCTATATAGCCCTGGGACTGGGACCAGCCTGGACCAGTACAGCCCTGGGACTGGGACCAGCCTGCACCAGTATAGCTCTGGGACTGGGACCAGCCTGCACCAGTATAGCCCAGGGACTGGGACCAGCCCGGACCAGTATAGCCCTGGGACTGGGACTAGCCCGGACCAGTACAGCCCAGGGACTGGGACCAGCCGGGACCAGTATAGCCCTGGGACTGGGACCAGCCCGGACCAGTACAGCCCTGGGACTGGGGCCAGCCCGGACCAGTACAGCCCAGGGACTGGGACCAGCCCGGACCAGTATAGCCCTGGGACTGGGACCAGCCTCAGCTCTTTTTCCGCCTCAGGCCCCGCCCCTGCCCCCGCCCCGCCCCTTCCCCGTCCCACACGTGACCTCCAGGCCCCGCCCCCTGCCTGCAGCCCCCGTAGGCCCCGCCCCCTTCCCACACGTCCCCGCGCGCGCCGGCCCCGCCCCTCCCCGGGCCCCACTTCCGCTTCCGGGGTCGCTCCGTGGCCGCGGCCCGGCGGTGAGTGATGGCGCTCGGGCCTCCCCCTCCCCTGTGCGCCCCCCCCCCCCCCCCCCGGTGTGTGCCCACCCCCCCCGCGGCTGCTGCCCGTGTCCTCCCCAACCCCCCGGGGGGGCTCGGTGTGCCCACCCCCCCTCCCCGCCTCCCTCCGACCCCCCCCGGGTACCGGGCCTCCCCCTGCCCCCCCCGCCTGCTCCCCTCGCTCCTGGCCGCCGCGGGGGGGGGGCGGGGGGCGGTGTCCCCTTCCCCGTCACCCGGGGGTGCCCCCCCATATCCCTGTCCCCCCTATCCCCTATTGTCCCTATGCCCTATTGTCCCTATCCCCTATTGTCCCTATACCCCATACCCCCCATTATCCCCCCCATATCCCTACCCCCCATCCCCCCCCATGCCCCCCATAACCTCCCTATCCCCCCCATTCCTATCCCCCCATTACTCCCCCCATTACTCCCCCCATTACCCCCCCATTACCCCCCCATTACCCCCCCATATCCCTATCCCCATACCCCTCCCATTATCCCCCCCATATCCCTACCCCCCATAACCCCCCATACCCTCCCTATACCCCCCCCCACTCCCATCCCCCCGTACCCCCAATACCCCCCCATATCCCTATCCCCCCCCACCCCCCCATTACCCCCCATACCTCCCCATTACACCCCCCATATTTCTACTCCCCATATCCCTATCTCCCCATTACCCCCCCCATTCCCCCCATACCCCACCATTACCCCCCCCATACCCCCCCCATTACCCCCCGTACCCCCCCATTACCCCCCCCATATCCCTATCCCCCATTCCCCCCCCATACCCCCCCCATTACCCCCCATACCCCGCCATTACCCCCCCATATCCCTATCCCCCATTACCCCCCCATATCCCTCCCCATTACCCCCCCATATCCCTCCCCATTACCCCCCCATATCCCTCCCCATTACCCCCCCATACCTTCCCCATTACCCCCCATACCCCCCCATTACCCCCCCATATCCCTATCCCCCATTACCCCCCCATACTCCCCATTACCCCCCCATATCCCTATCCCCCATTACCCCCCATTACCCCCCCATATCCCTCCCCATTACCCCCCCATATCCCTCCCCATTACCCCCCCATATCCCTATCCCCCATTACCCCCCCCCACCCCTCTCCCCCCCCCACATCCCTCTCCCCCCCACCCCCTTACCCCCCCCCATCACCCTCAATTTCCCCATTCAGGCACGGAACAACCCCCCCCCTCCCCTCGTGCCACCGCCACCACCTCCGCGCCCACCCCCCTGCGCCCCCCCCAGCCCGGTGACGCCGGGGGACCCCCAGGATGTGGCACGAGGCGCGCAAACACGAGCGCAAGCTGCGGGGGATGATGGTGGACTACAAGAAACGGGCGGAGCGGCGCCGCGAGTACTACGAGAAAATCGTGAGTGGCACCGGGGGCACCCCAGGGGGGGCACCCCAGTGTCCCCCACTTCCGGGGGGGGGGACACCCCCAGAATCTGTGGGGGACCCCAGAGCCCCCCCCCCATCTTTTCCCTGTGTCTCCAGGGGTTTCCTGTTCTGTTTTTCCCTAATCCTCAGGATTTTTACTCTTTTTTTTTTTAGGGGGGTTCTTTTTTGGGGGGGGGGGTTGCCCTAATTTTGGGGGGGGTGGACCCCCAGAATCTGTGGGGGACCCCAGAGCCCCCCCCCCCATCTTTTCCCTGTGTCTCCAGGGGTTTCCTGTTCTGTTTTTCCCTAATCCTCAGGATTTTTACTCTTTTTTTTTTTAGGGGGGTTCTTTTTTTGGGGGGGTTTTGCCCTAATTTTGGGGGGGGGTGTGGTTTTTTTTTGGTTTCTCCCAGAAAAAGGACCCGGCCCAATTCCTCCAAGTTCACGGCCGGGCCTGTAAGGTTCACCTGGACTCCGCCGTGGCGCTGGCGGCCGAGAGCCCCGTCAACATGTGAGTGCCCCCAGGGCCCCCCAGTTCCCCCCAGGGCCCCCCATCTCCATCCAGTCCCCCCCCAGGACCCCCAGCCCCCTCACCTTCCCCCCAGGACCCCCCATTTTCCTCCTCTCCCCCCCCAGGACCCCCAGTTCCCCCCCAGGCTCCTCAGCTTCCCCCCCAGGACCCCCCATTTCCCTCCAGTCCCCCCCCAGGACCCCTAGCCCCCTCACCTTCCCCCCAGAACCCCCCATTTTCCTCCTATCACCCCCCAGGACCCCCATTTCTCCCCTCAGGGACTCCCCAGGACCCCCAATTCCTCCCCAGGCTCCTCACCTTCCCCCAGGACCCCCCAACTCCCTCCTATTGCCCCCCAGGACCCCCAGTTCCCCCCCAGGCTCCTCACCTTCCCCCCCAGGACCCCCCATTTCCCTCCAGTCACCCCTTAGGACCCCCAGTTCCCCCTCAGGCTTCTCACCCTCCCCCCCCAGGATCCCCCATTTCTCCCCTCATGGACCCTCCAGGACCCCCAATTCTCCCCCAGGCCCCTCACCTTCCCCCCCAGGACCCCCCATTTCCCTCCTATCGCCCCCCAACTCCCCCCTATTGCCCCCCAGGACCCCCATTTCTCCCCCCCAGCTCCCTCCCACCCCCCCCAGGGCCCTCCATCTCACTCTAATCACCCCCCAGGACCCCCCCAACTCCCCTTTATTCCCCCCCAGGACCCCCCAACTCCGCCCTATCGCCCCCCAGGACCCCCCAACTCCCCCCTATCCCCCCCCAGGACCCCCCAACTCCCCCCCCAGGACCCTCGAACTCCCTCCTATTACCCCCCAGGACCCCCGTTTCTCCCCTCAGGGACCCCCCAGGACCCTCAGTTCCCCCCCCAGGGCCCTCCCATCTCACTCCAATCACCCCCAGGACCCCCCCAACTCCCCTTTATTCCCCCCCAGGACCCCCCAACTCCGCCCTATCGCCCCCCAGGACCCCCCAACTCCCCCCTATCCCCCCCCAGGACCCCCCAACTCCCCCCCCAGGACCCTCGAACTCCCTCCTATTACCCCCCAGGACCCCCGTTTCTCCCCTCAGGGACCCCCCAGGACCCTCAGTTCCCCCCCCAGGGCCCTCCCATCTCACTCCAATCACCCCCCAGGACCCCCCCAACTCCCCTTTATTCCCCCCCAGGACCCCCCAGTTTTTCCCCCCCCCCCTATCACCCCCCAGGACCCCTCAAATCCCTCCCAGGACCCTCCAACTCCCCCCTATCACCCCCCAGGACCCTCCAACTCCCCCCTATCACCCCCCAGGACCCTCCAACTCCCTCCTATTACCTCCCAGGACCCCTGTTCTTTCCCCCCAGGACCCCTGTTCTTTCCCCCCAGGACCCCCATTTCTCCCCTCAGGGACCCGTCAGGACCCTCAATTCCCCCCCAGGACCCCCCAACTCCCTCCTATCATACCCCAGGACCCCCCAACCTCCCCCCAGGACCTCCCATCTCCCTCCAATCGCCCCCCAGCACCCCCAATTTCCCCCCAGGACCCCCCAACTCCCTCCTATCACCCCCCAGGACCCCCATTTCTTCTCCCTCCAGCTCCCTCCCCACCCCCCCCAGCTGTGAGTTTGGGGGGGCTGCCCCCCGTGTCCCCACAGGATGCCCTGGCAGGGCGACACCAACAACATGATCGACCGCTTCGACGTGCGGGCGCACTTGGACTACATCCCCACGTACACCCCGCCCCTGCTGAACACCATGTGAGCTTTGGGGGGGGTGGGGGGGTGTACCCCACTTTGACAGGAGCTGCTGGGTCCAGATCCGGCCTTTTTGGGTCTGTTTTGGGGTGGTTGGGTGAGGTTTTGGGGTGAGTCTGTGGACTGGGAGCGGTGCAGGTGGAGGATGGGGGTGAAGGGGAACCCCCCCCCCCAGCAGTTTCCATTCCTGAGCTCTTTGCAGTGATGGGAAGGCCCCAATTAGTGCAGGGGGGGTTAACGAGGTAGCCCCAGGACCCCCAGAGTTGGGAGGGGGGTGGTCCTCAGCTGGAGGAGGGAGGGAGCAGAGGGCACAGCCCCCTCCCCACCCCACCCTGCTGCCCTGGCACCTCCGTCCCCTCTCCGGTGGGGAGTTCACCCCCCCCAGCCCCATGCAGAAAGGGTCCCAAATCCCTCTGGGGGGGCAGGGGAGGAATCTTGTCCCCAGCTTTGAGGACCAAAAGCTGCCCCTTGCTCCTCCCCAGGTCCCCCGAGCAGGAGGCCGACGAGAGGAAGTGTAACTACGAGCGGTACCGGGGCTTGGTGCAGAACGACTTCGCCGGCAGTGAGTCCCCCCCCCCCCCCCCCCCCCCCCCCCCCCCCCCCCCCCCCCCCCCCCCCCCCCCCCCCCCCCCCCCCCCCCCCCCCCCCCCCCCCCCCCCCCCCCCCCCCCCCCCCCCCCCCCCCCCCCCCCCCCCCCCCCCCCCCCCCCCCCCCCCCCCCCCCCCCCCCCCCCCCCCCCCCCCCCCCCCCCCCCCCCCCCCCCCCCCCCCCCCCCCCCCCCCCCCCCCCCCCCCCCCCCCCCCCCCCCCCCCCCCCCCCCCCCCCCCCCCCCCCTGGGGAAGGGGGGGAGAGGCAAGGTGGCGTGAGCCCCCACATTTTGGGGGGGTTCCCAGGTCATGTTGGGGTGGCTCTGGTCCCTATTTGGGGGTTCAGTCCTTTTTTTTCTCCCCATCCTGCAGTCTCGGAGGAGCAGTGTCTGTACCAGATCTACATCGACGAGCTCTACGGGGGGCTCCAGAAACCCAACGAAGACGAGAAAAAGAAGTGAGTGATGGGACAGTGACATCTCCTTGTCACCCCCCTTGTCACCTCCCTGTCCCCAAGGGGGGGGGTCCACAGGGGTGGGGGTTCAGGCTGTGTGTGGCCAGGCTGGCGGAGAAGAAGGCGTCCATCGGTTACACGTACGAGGACAGCACGGTGGCTGAGCTGGAGAACTCGGCGGAGAAGCGTGGCGAGGAGGAAGACTCCGAGGAGGACAGCAACGCGGATGAAAACGAAGTCATCCCCGATATTGGTAATGTCACTCTGCCCCCCAACTTTTGGCAGGGGGGTAAGGGGGGGGCTGGGGGTGCGCTGAGCCCCTCGCCCTCTGCCCGCAGACGTGGAGGTGGACGTGGATGAGCTGAACGAGGAGCAGGTGGCTGACCTCAACAAGCAGGCCACCACCTATGGCATGGCAGAGGGGGACTTTGTCAGGTATTGGGGGGGGGGGGACAGCGCCATGTGGGGTGCTCCTGTCCCCCAGGGTGTCACTGAGGGACTCTTTGGTTGGGTAAGGATGCTGCGGAAGGACAAGGAGGAGGCAGAAGCCATCAAGAACGCCAAAGCCCTGGAGGAGGAGAAGGCGATGTACTCGGTAAGGGGGGGCAGCACCCAACTGCCTCACCCCCCCCACCCCCTCCCTGGGGCTCCCCCGGGGCACCTCTGCCTGCCAGGGGGGGCTGGCAGTCCCCAGGGTGGCACCCCCGAGGTCACCCAGCTCCGGCTGCTCACACAGGGCCGTCGCTCTCGCCGCCAGAGGAGGGAGTTCAGGGAGAAACGCTTGAAAGGGAGGAAGATCAGCCCGCCCAGGTGAGCCCCCCCACCTGCCCAGGTGAGCCCCCCCACCTGCCCAGGTGAGCCCCCCCGCCCGCCCAGGTGAGTCCCCCTACCCACCCAGGTGAGCCCCCCCGCCCGCCCAGGTGAGCCCCCCCCGCCCGACAGGTGAGCCCCCCCGCCCGCCCAGGTGAGCCCCCCCCCGCCCACCTGGGGCTGCCAGGGCTCGGGGCCCTCCTGGGTGCTCGGCCACGGTGCTTGGATCCATCATGGGGCTGAGCCACGACACCCGGGTCCCCCCCAGAGCTTAGCCACGGTGCCCAGGTCCCCCCCAGAGCTTGGCCACAGTGCCCAGGTCCCCCCCCCAGAGCTTGGCCACGGTGCCCAGGTCCCCCCCAGAGCTTGGCCACAGTGCCCAGGTCCCCCCCCCTGAGCTTGGCCACGGTGCCCAGGTCCCCCCCAGAGCTTGGCCACAGTGCCCAGGTCCCCCCCCAGAGCTTGGCCACGGCACCCGGGTCCCTCCTGGGGCTCGGCCATGGTCCCTGGGTCCCTCCTGGGGCTTGGCCACGGCACTCAGTTCCGTCCTGGAGCTCGGCCACGGCGCCCGGGTCCCTCCCGTGGATGGATCCCCGGTGCCACCCCCCCCACGTCCCCCCTCTCCCTCCACAGCTACGCCCGGCGCGACAGCCCGACCTACGACCCCTACAAACGGTGAGCGCGTGCCCCGGGCTGGCACCGTCCCCTCCCCACGTGGTCCCCGTGGCACCCGGTGACACCCCCTGGCACCGTGTCCCCTCCCAGCAGCTCCCCCTCGGAATCCACCTCGAATCCCGCTCCCGTTCCCGCACTCCGTCCCCGGGCCACGAGGAGAAGATCACCTTCATCACCAGCTTCGGTGGCAGCGACGAGGAGGCGGCGGCGGCGGCGGCGGCGGCGGCGTCCGGTGGTGGCGGCGGTGGCAGCGGCGTTCCCGGGAAAGCCCCCGCGCCCGGCAGACAGCGCTCGGCCCCCGGTGGCACCGCCGCAGGTCATAGCTCCTCGTCCCGGTCGGTAGCACCGCCACCCCGCTCGTGTCCCCAACCCTGGGACGGGGGGGGACGGAGGGGTGGGGGGGAGTGAGGGTCCCCGTGGCACCCCCCCCCCATTCCCTGGGGGGGTTTGGGGGGGTCAAACCCCCTCCTGCCCTAAGGGAGGGGGGGACAGCTCCGGGGGGGGGGCAGTGGTAAAGGGGTGAGTGGGGGGGGGTGAGGGCAGGACCCCCCCCGGTCCGGCCCCCCCCTCGCTCATCCCCGCTGTCCCCTCCAGGAGACGCTCCTCGTCCTCCTCCTCCTCCTCCCCGTCCTCTTCCTCCTCCTCCTCCTCCTCCTCCAGCTCCCGCTCCAGCTCCCGCTCGCACCGGGGCGCTCACCACCGCGCCGCCCGCCCCCGCCGCGCCCGCCGCTACTCCCGCTCCCGCTCCCGCTCCCGCCGCTACTCGGGGGGGGGCTCCCGCGACGGCCGCCGGCGCTCCCGCTCCTACTCGCCCGAGCGGGGGTACCGCTACGGCGCCCGCCGCCGCTCCAGGTGAGCGATGCCGGGTACACACCGGGTACGCACCGGTTACACACCGGGTACGCACCGGTTACACACCGGGTACGGACCGGTTACACACCGGGTACGGACCGGGTACACACCGGTTACAGCCCGGTTACACACCGGGTACGGCCCCGTTACACACCGGTTACACCCCGGGTACGGCCCGGTTACACCCCGGTTACGGCCCGGTTACACCCCGGTTACGGCCCCGTTACACCCCGGTTACGGCCCCGTTACACACCGGTTACGGACCGGTTACACGCCGGTTACACACCGGTTACGGCCCGGTTACACACCGGGTACAGCCCGGTTACGGCCCCGTTACACACTGGTTACACACTGGGTACGGACCGGTTACACACCAGTTACACACCGGTTACGGCCCTGTTCTTCACTGGGGTCCTCCGTGCTGGGGGGGTTGTGCTTCAGCTTGGGGATGGGTGAGTTAATGGGGATGGAGGTGGTTAACGGGGAGGGTTAATGGGGATGGGGAGGGTTAACGGGGATGGGGAGGGTTAACGGGGATGGGGAGGGTTAACGGGGATGGGGAGGGTTAACGGGATGGGGAGGGTTAATGGGGATGGGGAGGGTTAATGGGGATGGGGAGGGTTAACAGGGATGGGGAGGGTTAATGGGGATGGGGAGGGTTAATGGGCATGGAGCTGGTTAATGGGGATGGTTAATGGGGGCCGGAGCCAGTTAACAGGGATGGAGCTGGTTAAGGGGGATGGTTAACAAGGATGGGGATGGAGCTGGTTAATGGGGATGGACCTGGTTAAGGGGGATGTGGATGGTTAATGGGGGCTGGAGACTGTTAACAGGGTTGGACCTGGTTAATGGGGGCCAGAGCCAGTTAATGGGAATGGGGATGGTTAACTGGGATGGAGCAGGTTAATGGGGGCTGGAGCTGGTTAATGGGGATGGAGCCGGTTAATGGGGATGGTTAAGGGGGATGGGGATGGTTAATGGGGATGGGGATGGTTAACAGGGATGGAGCTGGTTAACGGGGGCTGGAGCTGGTTACCAGGGATGGGGATGGTTAATGGGGAGAGTTAATGGGGATGGAGCTGGTTAATGGGGATGGTTAAGGGGGATGGAGGTGGTTAAGGGGAATGGAGCTGGTTAATGGGGATGGTTAATGGGGATGGGGATGGTTACCGGGGATGGAGCTGGTTACCAGGGATGGGGATGGTTAATGGGGAGAGTTAATGGGGATGGAGCCGGTTAATGGGGATGGTTAATGGGGATGGGGATGGTTAATGGGGGCTGGAGCTGGTTAATGGGGGCTGGAGCCGGTTAATGGGGATGGTTAATGGGGATGGGGATGGTTAACGGGGCTGGAGCTGGTTACCAGGGACGGTTACCAAGGCCTGCAGACAGCACCACCATCCCCTCCACCACCCCCCCACTTCACACCAAGCCCCCACCTCTCAGCCCATCCCTTCCCAGTGCTCCAGCCCCCCTCCCCCCCCACTCCCAGTTTCTCACTGGGAATCCCCCAGTGCTCTCCCTAAAACCTCTCTCCCACCCCGTCCCGTCCGCAGGAGCCGGTCGAGGTCCGGCGAGCGCTGCCGGCGCGGCGGCCGTCCCAGCCGGCACTGGAGCAGCAGCAGCCGCAGCCCCAGCGCCTCCCGCAGCCGCAGCAAATCCCCGTCCCCGCCGCCGGAGAAACCGCCCCGGCCCGCGGCGTCGCCCGCCGTGGGGGACAAGCTGAAAAAGTGAGGGGGGGGACACGTAGGGGGATGGCACCCTGTCCCCCCCCTCGTCCTCATCCCCCCCCCCCCTCTGTTGTCCCCCCCCCCAGGGCTGACAGTGCTGCTGGTAAAGAGACCGGAGCTGCCAAAGTCAGTAAGAATTTAACCTGCCCTCGGTCATTGGCGGCGGCGCAGCCGAGGGGCCGAGGGGCCGGGACTGGCGCCAGGTGCCACCGCGCCCCGGCGTGTGTCCCCGTGTCCCCGTGTCCCCCACCGACCCTGTCACTTCGTGAGGGGGGGGGAGGCTGATGGGTGGGAGTGGGGGTGGGGTGGGGTGGGGGGGCAATCCTGGCTCCCAGGGATGCGGCCGGTGATGGGGGTGCCACTGGTGGCTGGCCCTGTGCCCCATGGCTGGCCCCAGGCCTGGTGGCTGTCCCTGTGCCCCATGGCTGTGCCCCATGGCTGTCCCCAGGCCTGGGGGCTGGCCCCATGCCCGGTGCCCATGCCCAGTGGCTGTCCCCATGGCTGTCCCCAGTGCCCTGTGGCTGTCCCCAGGCCTGGTGGCTGTCCCAGTGCCCCAGGGCTGTGCCCCATGGCTGTCCCCAGGCCCTGGGGGTTGTCCCCATGCCCGGTGCCCATGCCCTGTGGGTGTCTCGGTGCCCTGTCCCCATGCCCAGTGGCTGTGCCCTGTGGCTGTCCCCAGGCCCGGTGGCTGTCCCCATGCCCAGTGTCTGTGCCCTGTGGCTGTTCCCAGGCCTGGTGGCTGTCCCAGTGCCCCATGACTGTGCCCCATGGCTGTCCCGGTGCCCTGTCCCCATGCCCAGTGGCTGTGCCCTGTGGCTGTCCCCAGGCCCAGTGGCTGTCCCCATGCCCCATGACTGTGCCCCATAGCTGTCCCAGTGCCCTGTCCCCATGCCCAGTGGCTGTCCCCAGGCCTGTGCCTGTACCCCATGGCTGTCCCCATGCCTGGTGGCTGCTCCAGGGGGTGTGTGACACTGGTGGCAGGAGGCTGGGGGACCCTCTGGGCTGAGGGCTTGGCTGTCCCTTGCAGCCCCATGAGCCCCCCCCATCCCCTTGGGCTGTCCCCAGCCCACCCTGTCCCTGCGGTCCCCCGGTGTCACCGGGTGCAGGTGCCACCTCCCACAGCCCACAGGCGCCACGGCGGGGAGCAGCCCCCACCACTGCTCGTCCCCACGGGGGGCACAGAGGTCCCCAGTGCTCGGGGACAGTTGGGGGGGGCACACACAGAGCCCCCAGTGCCACCAGCAGGGACACCTGGAGGGGGGACGGGACAGAGGTGTCACTGGGTCTGCCATGCCCAGCTGGCACCCAGCACTGGTGACACCCCTGGGGTGGCATGGGGGGATCCTGGGGGGGTGTCCCCAGCGTGGCTGCACCGTGTCCTCGTGTCCCCCCCCGTGACACGCAGCTCTGCTTCGCTTCCAGCCCAAGCTGACGCCGCAGGAGAAGCTGAAGCTGCGCATGCAGAAGGCGCTGAACCGGCAGTGTGAGCACCCCCACCCCTGTCCCCGTGTCCCCGTGTCCCCCCCGAGCCCCCCAGTCCCTCAGTGCCCCCCCGAGCCCCCCCCCAACAACAGCCCCCCCCCAACAACACCACTCCCCCCTTGGGTTTTTTTTCCAGTTAAAGCTGATAAAAAAGCGGCGCAGGAAAAAATGCTGCAACAGGAGCACGAGAGACAGGTGGGGGGCTGGTTAACTGGGGCTGGTTAACTGGGGTGGGTTAACTGGGGTGAGTTAACTGGGGTGGGGAGGGTTAATGGGGATGGAGCTGGTTAATGGGGATGGTTAACAAGGGTGGAACTGGTTAACAGGGATGGTTAACAAGGGTGGAACTGGTTAACAGGGATGGTTAATGGGGGCTGGAAGTCAGTTAACGGAGATGAGGGTGGTTAATGGGTATGGAGCTGGTTAATGAGGATGGTTAATGGGGGCCGGAGCCAGTTAACGGAGATGAGGGTGGTTAATGGGTATGGAGCTGGTTAACAAGGGTGGTTAACGGGGATGGACCTGGTTAATGAGGGTAGTTAGTGGGGACGGAGCTGTTTAACAGGGATGGTTAATGGGGATGGAGCCGGTTAATGGGAGTGGAGCTGGTTAAGGAGGATGGTTAACGGGGATGGAGCTGGTTAACAGGGATGGTTAATGGGGGCCAGAGCCAGTTAATGGGGGTGGAGCTGGTTAACGGGGATGGAGCTGGTTAACGAGGCTGGTTAACTGGGATGGAGCTGGTTAACGAGGCTGGTTAACTGGGATGGAGCTGGTTAACGAGGCTGGTTAACTGGGATGGAGCCGGTTACCCAGAGCTTCCTCTCCTGCAGGAGCGGGAGGACGAGCTGCGCGCCATGGCCCGCAAGATCCGCATGAAGTAAACCCTCCCCCACCCCCACCCCCCCAGCAGATCCGGTGCCCCCAACCCCCCCATGACCCCCCCACACCCCCAAAACCACCCCCCCCCAAACCCCCCCTTTTTTTTTTACCCTCCCCAGGGAAAGAGAGCGTCGGGAGAAGGAGAGGGAGGAGTGGGAGCGGCAGTACAGCCGGCAGAGCCGGTCCCCGTCCCCCCGCTACGGTGAGCCAGGGGTGTGGGGGGGCACAAATAATGGGGAGACCCCCCCCCTAGACCCCCCCTCTTTAATTCTGGGGGGGAAAGAGGGTTTTGAGTGAGTCCCCTCTGGTTTATAGGTCGGGAATACAGCTCCTCCCGCAGGTACGTCCCCCCCACCAGGAGGGAGGGGGGGGTGGTGGGGAGTTGGGGGGTCCCCCATGGGGGGGGAACCCCCCCATGGGGGACCCCCCAACTCCCCACCACCCCCCCCCTCCCTCCACAGGCGTTCTCGCTCCCGTTCCCGCTCCCGTTCCCGTTCCCGAAGCCCTCACTACCGGCACTGAACCCCAACAGCACCCCCCAAATCCACCCCCCCCACCCCCAAAAAAAACAAAGAAATGGTGGTTATGGTCCAAAACTGGAGGTTTTTTGGGGTTGTTTTTTTTTTGGGGGGGGGGTGTTTAAGGGAGGAGGAAGGAGAAGGAGAGGACGTCGTCGCAGCGCAGCAACGCAGCCGCCTGCACCCCAAGGGGGGTCTGCAGCCCCTCCACTTCGAAAGCCCCCCCCCCAACCACGTCGGTCGCCCCAAAAACGGCGTCGACCCGAACCCCCCTCCTCAAAACAAAACGGGTGGGGAGACCCCGGGCAGCCCCCAGGCCTCGGAGGTAACGTTGGCGCAGAGCTGCCCGTACCCCCTGAGCCTCTGAGGAACCCCCAGGATTTGGGGGACCCCCAGAAAGGGCTTGGAAACGGGGGGAGGTGGGGTTGAAGCCACGGGTGCAGCCGTCGGGCCCACGGGGCAGGCGGAGGACCCCCACGGGGAGGGGGACCCCGGGCATGGTGGCTCCTGGGGGGGGGGGGGGGGAAGAAAAGGGGGGGTGTCAGCTATAGTGACCCCCCCTGTTATAGTGCTGCACCCCCTTTTCCTTCCCAGCCCCCCTCTGGCACCCCTCACCCCCTGGAGACCCCAATTCCTCTTCCTTCCTCACCCCTTGGTGCCCCCCCCCATTGTACCCCCCCCATGCCCCCTCCCAAGTGCCTGACCCCCCCCCCCCCATACACTCCCCATAAGGCCCCCAGTGCCCCTTGTGGGGTCCCCTGGGCCCCCCCAAGCTCTCCATGGAGCCCCCAGCCCCACAAATGTCCCCATGTGTCCCTCGTGGGGCCCCCCCAAGCTCCCCACAGGGACCCCAGCCCCATGCAGCTCCCCCACTGTCCCTCGTGGGGCCCCCCAAGAGCCCCCCACGGAGCCCCCAGCCCCACAAATGTCCCCATGTGTCCCTCGTGGGGCCCCCCCAAGCTCCCCACGGGGACCCCAGCCCCACGCAGCTCCCCCAGTGTCCCACATGGGCCCCCCCCATAGAAGCCCCCAGCCCCACACAGGTCCCCGTGTGTCCCTTGTGGGGCCCCCCAAGAGCCCCCCAAAGCCCCCAGCCCCACGCAGCCCCCCCCAGTGTCCCTCGTGGGGCCCCCCAAGAAGCCCCCAGCCCCACACAGGTCCCTGTGTGTCCCTTGTGGGGTCCCCTGAGAGCCCCCCAAGCCCTCCACGGACCCCCAGCCCCACACACGTCCCCTAAGGTCCCTCGTGGGGCCCCCCAAGAACCCTCCAAGCCCTCCGTGGACCCCTGCAGCCCCACACACGTCCCCTAGTGTCCCTCGTGGGGCCCCCCGAGAACCCCCGAAGCTCCCCACAGAGCCCCCAGCCCCACGCAGGTCCCCAGTGTCCCTCGTGGGGCCCCCCCACGGATCCCCTATACCCCCCCAAAGCTCCCCACGGACCCTCCAGCCCCCCCTCCCCCCCCTACACACCCGCGTGGGGCTCCCGGTCGCGCGTGGGGGCCGCGGCGCCGCCGGAAATTCGTCACCGCCGCCGCAGATTCGTCACAACGCAACGACGCCACCGGGGGAGCCGCTTCGGGGCCCTTCCCCACGCGGGTTTCCCTCCCCTCCCCCGCTCCCGGGGCCCGTTTGCCCCTCCCCCCACCCCCCCCAACACCCCCCTCCCCCCCCCTTTTATCCCCGCCGTGACGAAAGTGCGAGCCCCGGGGGGGAGCCGCAGATTCGCCACCGCCACCCGCGCCCCGTTCCCGGGCCCGCAGCGGGGCTGAGCTCAGCGCCGGGGCCTCGTTCCCTCCCTCCCTTTTCCCCTCCCCGGTTGTTCGTTTATTTTTATTTTTATTTTCATTTTTATTTTAATTTCTTTTCCTCCTCCCCGCCGCCGTGGCGAAAGTGCGGCGGGGGGGGGGGTGCGGGGCGCTGCGGGGCTGGCGGGCGGCGGCGGCGGCTCCGTTCCGGCTCACGGTGGCTGCGGGTCCCCGTCACCACCACCCCCCCCCTATGGGGTCCCACCGGGTCACGATGCCCCCGGGGGGGCGGTGAGCACGGAGAGCTCCGCCATGGAGGGCCCGGGGCCGGGGTACGAAGCCCCCCCCGAGCCCGGTAACGGGGTCCCGTCGCCTGCCGGAGGGTCCCGGGGGACGGAGGAGGGGCGGCTGAGACCCGGCGCTAAGCGGGTGACGTTCCCGTCCGATGAGGACATCGTGTCCGGGGCCGTGGAGCCCAAGGACCCCTGGAGACACGGTAATGGGGGGGGGGGGGGGGTGTGACCGACCCCCGGTTGGAGCCACCCGGGTGGGTGACACCGAAAGTGCGGGGCTGGTGGTGGCCGTGGCCGTTCCTGCGAGCACCGATGGCTTCCAGCACGGAGGGGTGCGCTGGGAGCCGGTGGGTGGGCTCTGCCGGTGGTGGGTGGGCTCGATGGTTGGGCGCTGCCGACGATGGCTGGGCTCTTCTGGCAATGGTTGGGCTCTACTGGTGATGGTTGGGCTCCTCCAGCGATGGTCAGGCCCTGCTGGTGATGGTCGGGCTCTACCGGCGATGGTCAGGCCCTGCCGGCGATGGTCAGGCCCTGCCGGTGATGGTCAGGCCCTGCCGGTGATGGTTGGGCTCTACTGGTGATGGTTGGGCTCCTCCAGCGATGGTCAGGCCCTGCTGGTGATGGTCGGGCTCTACCGGCGATGGTCGGGCTCTACCGGCGATGGTCAGGCCCTGCCGGTGATGGTCAGGCCCTGCCGGTGATGGTCAGGCCCTGCCGGTGATGGTTGGGCTCTGCCAGCGATGGTTGGGCTCCTCTGGTGATGGTTGGGCTCTACCAGTGATGGTTGGGCTCCTCCAGCGATGGTCAGGCCCTGCTGGTGATGGTTGGGCTCTACCAGGGATGGTTGGGCTCAATGGTTGGCCTCTGCCAGCGATGGCTAGGCTCTACCAGTGATGGTTGGGCTCTACCAGTGATGGTTGGGCTCTACCAGGGATGGTTGGCCTCTGCCAGCGATGGCTAGGCTCTACCAGCGATGGCTAGGCTCTACCAGTGATGGTTGGGCTCTACCAGTGATGGTTGGGCTCTACCAGGGATGGTTGGGCTCCTCCAGTGATGGTTGGCCTCTGCCGGCAGTGGCTAGGCTCTACCAGGGATGGTCGGGCCCTGATGGCGATGGTCAGACTCCACCAGTGATGGTCAGGCTCTACCAGGGATGGTTGGGCTCCTCTGGTGATGGCTATGCTCTGCTGACAATGGTTGGGCTCCTCCAGCCATGGTTGGGCTCCTCCACTGGTGATGGTTGGGCTCTGCCAGCGATATTTGGGCTCGATGGTTGGGCTCTACCAGTGATGGTTGGGCTCCTCCGGCCATGGTTGGGCTCTGCTGGCGATGGCTGGGTTCCACTGGCAATGGTTGGGCTCCTCTGGCGATGGTTGGGCTCTGCCGGCGATGGTTGGGCTCCTTCGGCGATGGTTGGGCTCTACCAGTGATGGTTGGGCTCTGCTGGTGATGGTTGAGCTCAATGGCTGGCCTCTGCCAGCGATGGCTAGACTCTACCAGGGATGGTTGGGCTCCTCCAGCAATGGTTGGGCTCAATGGTTGGGCTCTGCTGGTTATGGTTGGGCTCTTCCAGCGATGGTTGGCCTCCCCTGGCAATAGTTGGGCTCCACCGGCGACGGTCAGGCTCCTCCAGTGATGGTTGGGCTCTGCTGGCGATGGTTGGGCTCTGCTGGTGATGGTTGGGCTCCACGGCGACGGTCGGTCTCTGCCGGGTCGGTGCGAGTGCCCCGTGGCGCCCCCGGCCGTGCCCGTTCCCCTCCCCACCATCGATGGCGACGCCGGGAAGCGCCCGCGTCCTCCCCAGCGCTCCCCTGGCCCCGGTGACGAGGAGGAGGAGGAGGAGGAGGAGGAGGAGGTGACACCACCCCGCCCCATCCCTGGCACCACCCCACCGCCTCCGGTGGCACACGGAGCTCGCCACGCCGGGGTGCCACGCTGGCCACGCCTCCTTTTTGGGTGCCAAACAGAGTTTTAATTTATTTCTCACCGTGCCACAAGCCTGAAATTGGCTTTTTTCCCCCTATTTTTCCCACGGGGCCACGAGCCCCGTTCCGGTGTCCCCGTGGCTCGGGGCCGAGCCGGTGCCCGTGGCGCCGTGGTTGTTTTTCCTCTCACGTGGCGCTGACGCCTGTTTTTCACTCCGGGGTTTATTTACTCCTCACTCATCGCCCCGCCGGCCGCGCCTCCGCTCCCTTCATTTCCTCTTGGCTCCTTCAACCCAGCCCCACCTTCCCAACCGGTCCCGGCGGTGCCGTGGCACGTGGCACGGAGCGCGGTGCCACCGTCGGTGTCGGGCACAGGAACCACATCCTTCACCCGTGACCTTTCCTGGGTGTTTTTTCTTGGTTTTTTCCTCGTTTTCCCTCGTTTTTGTGCTGGTTGAGCGACCTAGGGGGTGGTTTCCATCCCTGGTGGTGAAGCCACGAGCCGTGGGTGAAGCCCCTGGTGCCCCCCCCGCCCCGTGGCAGGGGGGTGGGAATGGGATGAGCTTTTTGAGGTCATTTCCAACCCGAACCAGCCCACGGCTGCGATCTTTCCCCCGGGGGAATGTGGTTCCTCCGGCTCGTTCCCCGAGCGGGGGCGGCTCGGTGGCCGTGGCGGTGGGGTGGGCACTGCCCTCACGTGGATAATGACCCCCCCTCGGCCGTGCCACCCGCCGCGGCATCCGGCGTTCCGGGGCGAGTAAATCCGGCTGGGAGCAGAACCACCCCTCCCAACGAGGGCGTCTGGGGGAGCGCTGAGCCCTTACCTCACCCCCCCAAAATCCGTGGGTGTGGGGGGGGGCAGAGTGCAACGTCCCCCCCCCACTGCCTTCTCCTAAAAACCATTTTTTGCCCCCAAAAAGCAGCTCTGGCTGCGGGAGGTGCCTGAGCAGGATGGGGTTTGCTCGCAGGGTTGAGCATCCTTAATCCTGATCCCCTGCCAGGTTCCTCTGGGGGTAATGGGGGGGGGGGGGGGGGACACACACCCCCATTCCCAACCCTCCCCCCAATTCTCCCATCCCCTTCCAGCCCAGAACGTGACCGTCGATGAAATCCTGAGCTCCTACAAGCAAGCCTGCCAGAAACTGAACTGCAAGCAGATCCCCAAGCTGCTGAAGCAGATCCAGGTACGGCCAACACCACCCCAGAGAGGGTGGGGTGGGAGGGGAGACCCCCCCCAAAAGGGATTGGGGTGCTGGGGGGGGGGCTCTGCTGTCCCACATCCCTCCCAAGCAGGGGTGAGGCCGGAGCGGGGTGGTTTGGTGAGCGGAGGTGGTTTGGGAGGGGACATCTGGGGGAGGATTCGCCCCATTTGTGCCGTTTACCCCCGTGACCTCGCACGTGGCTGTGGGTTTTTTGGCAGGAATTTAAAGATCTGGCTCCCAGGATCGACTGCTTGGACCTGAAAGGTAACGCCGGGATGGTTTCCCCCACTGGTGTCGGGAAGGATGGGAAAACCAGAGCGGTGTTCCGGTGAATTCCTCCGGTGGCTTTGGTGGGACATCGCCAGGGAGGAGAGGAGGAGTCACAGAGTTCACAGCCCTGGTTGGAAGAGACCTCTGAGCCCCCCCCACCCCAGTCCAACCAGTAACCCAGCGCTGCCCTCACCAGTACCTCGTGTCCCTCAGCACCACGGCTCCCAAAGCCCCCCAGGGATGGGGAACCCTTTGGGTGGAGAAACTCTTCCCAAAGTCCCATCTCACCCCCCCGAGGCCACCACACCTCATCCCACCACGGGGAGAAGAAACCAACCCCCCTGGCTATGGAGAGCCATGAGGTCTCCTCAGCCTCCTCCTCTCCAGGCTGAACCCCCCAGTTCCCTCAGCTGCTCCCCAGAACTTCTCCAGATCCTTCCCCGGCTCTGGACACGCTCCAGCCCCTCGGTGTCCTCCTGGGAGTGAGGGACCCAACGCTGAACCCCGTATTCGAGGTGTGGCCTCACCATTGCCCAGTACAGGGGGGACAAACCCTGGTCCTACTGGTCACACCATTGCTGATACAGGCTGGGATGCTGGTGGCCACCTTGGCCCACCCCCAGGTCCTTTCCCACCGGGCGCTTTCCGCCCTCGCCTGCGGCGTTCAGTGGGGTTGGGGTGACCCAAGGGTCGGACTCAACGCTTGGCCTGGTTGAACCTCCAAACCATTGACCTTGGCCATGGGTCCAGCCTGGCCAGACCCCTCTGCGTCCCCACCCAACGTGGTGTCACCTCCATCCCCTCACCCCAATCATCAATGGAGACCTCAAACGCGGCCGATCCCGGCGCTGAGCCCTGGGGAACCCCACTGGGGACCCCTCCAACCGGACCCAGCTCCGTTCACAACCCCCTGCGTGCCCCCCCCCGCCAACCAGCCCTCTGTTGGAGATGCTCTGGGGGGAAAACACCGGGTTTCAACCCAAAATAGCTGGGGTGGTGTAAGGATTGGGGAAGAAAGTTGGTTTTTTGGGGTCTCTGCACCCATATCCACCCCAATCCCGTCTTTTCCCAGGGGAGAAGCTGGATTACAAAGCCTGCGAGGCGCTGGAAGAGATTTTCAAGCGGGTCCAGTTCAAACTGGTGGATTTGGAGCAAACGAGCTTGGACGAGGACGTGAGTGGCCAACGTCACCCCCACACCCCCCACGGGTTTGGGGTCACTCCTGGGGCGCTGAGATGGGGTTTTTTGGTTTGGGGATGCTGTGGTGCATCCCTCTGCCCACTCCCTTCCTCCCCACGCTCCGGTCTGGAGCCGCCCGCCCCGGAAGGGTTCAGCGCCCGCTGGGGCCGGAGGAGTTTGAAATTCCTCTGGGCAAAGGCGAGGGAGCCACGGGCTCGCCCCAGGGCGCGGGCTTTGGGTGCCGGCAGGGAAGCGGAGGAGGAGGTTTGAAAATTAAGGATGTGGTTCAGAATTAGTTTAAACAGCTCGGGGCGGCGGCGGCGGCGGCTTTCCCTCCCTGTTCGGCCCCGCGGCGCCCGGGCCTGGCCCTGGCCTGGCCCACACGGCCCTGGGTACAACCTGGGCCTGGCCCGGGCCTGGCCCACGCGGCCCTGGGTACAGCCCGGGCCTGGCCCACGCGGCCCTGGGTACAACCTGGGCCTGGCCCACGCGGCCCTGGGTACAACCTGGGCCTGGCCCACGCGGCCCTGGGTACAACCTGGGCCTGGCCCACGCGGCCCTGGGTACAACCTGGGCCTGGCCCACGCGGCCCTGGGTACAACCCGGGCCTGGCCCACGCAGCCCTGGGTACAACCCGGGCCTGGCCCACGTGGCCCTGGGTACAACCTGGGCCTGGCCCACGCGGCCCTGGGTACAACCTGGGCCTGGCCCACGCGGCCCTGGGTACAACCCGGGCCTGGCCCACACGGCCCTGGGTACGGCCCGGGCCTGCCGGGAGCTCTGGGTGGGTTTGGCCGGGGGAAATGGCCAGGAAGGGTTAACACCGCCCCCCCTGCAGCACTGAGAGCCCCCCCAGTCCTGTCCCCATCCCTCAGACCCCCCCAGTGTTGTCCCCCTCCCCCCCATTCATTCGGACCCCCCCACTCCTGTCCCCATTCCTCAGACCCCCCCATCCCTCAGACCCCCCCATTCCTTCAGACCCCCCCACTCCTGTCCCCCTCCCTCCTATTCATTAAGACCCCCATCCCTCCTGTGCCCCCCCCATTCCTTCAGACCCCCCCACTCCTGTCCCCATCCCTGAGACCCCCCTATCCCTCAGACCCCCCCCACTCCTGCCCCCCCCATTCCTTCAGACCCCCCCACTCCTGTCTCCCCACCATTCAGACCCCCCCACTCCTGTCCCCATCCCTCAGACCCCCCCATCCCTCAGACCCCCCCATTCCTGCCCCCCCATTCATTCAGGCTGCCTTACACCCCCTCTCCATCCCCCACTTCACCCCATTTCCCCCCCCAGGACCCTCATTATCTCATTAAAGCCAATTAAGCTCCACCCTACTCCCCCCTTTCACCCCCCCCTCAAATTTGGGACATTTCTCCCTTTAATTTAATTTTTTTACACCCCCAGATGGGTTTTTTTAGCCTGGGGTCACCCCTAAACTCAGGTAAAACCAGGATTAAAATCCAGACCCCCACCAGTGCCAGGGCTGGGGGGGAGCCACGGTGCTGGCTGTCCCCAAACCACTCATGTGTGCCCCCCCCAGCCCCCTCACCCCCCTTTTTTTTGCCCCCCTCTCCTCAGGGTGCCTCGGCGCTCTTCGACATGATCGAGTACTACGAGTCGGCGACGCACCTCAACATCTCCTCCAACAAACACATCGGCACGCGCGGCTGGCAGGCGGCCGCGCACATGATGAGGAAGGTGGGTGGGTGTCTGCCCCCTCCTGAAGGTGGGGTTTCTGCGAGTCCGGCCCCAAAAAAAACAACCAGCCGAATTTAGAGGGATTTGGGTAAAAAAAGAAGTTGGATTTTCTGCTCGTCCATCCTGAAAAAAAACACCCCTAATTTAGAGGGATTTGGTTAAAAAATAAGTCTGATTTTCTGCTCATCCGTACAAAAAAAGCCTGATTCAGAAGGATTTGGTTGAAAAACAAGTTTGATTTTCTGATCCCGAAGAAAAACACCCCTAATTTAGAGGGATTTGGTTAAAAAATAAGTTGGATTTTGTGCTCATTCATAAAAAAAAAACAAACCCTAATTTAGAAGGATTTGGTTAAAAAAGAAGTTTGATTTTCTGCTCATCCATACCCCCAAAAAACCACCCTAATTTAGAAGGATTTGGGTAAAAAATAAGTTTGATTTTCTGCTTATCCATCCCCCCAAAAAACTCTGATTCAGAAGGATTTGGTTGAAAAACAAGTTGGATTTTCTGCTCATCCATCCAAAAAAACCCCACCCTAATTTAGAGGGATTTAGGTAAAAAAGAAGTTTGATTTTCTGCTCGTCCATCCCCCAAAAAAACACCCTAATGTAGAGGGATTTGGTTAAAAAAAACACCCTAATTTAGAAGGATTTGGGTAAAAAATAAGTTTGATTTTCTGCTTAGCCATCCCCCAAAAAAAAGCCTGATTCAGAAGGATTTGGTTGAAAAACAAGTTTGATTTTCTGCTCATCCATCCCGAAAAAAAACCACCCTAATTCAGAGGGATTTGGTTAAAAAATAATTTGGATTTTCTGCTCATCCATCCAAAAAAAACCCCACCCTAATTTAGAGGGATTTAGGTAAAAAAGAAGTTTGATTTTCTGCTCGTCCATCCTGAAAAAAAACCCCACTAATTCAGAAGGATTTGGTTGAAAAATAAGTTTAATTTTCTTCTTGTCCATCCCCCCAAAAAACACCCTAATTTAGAGGGATTTGGTTAAAAAATTAGTTGCATTTTCTGCTCATCCATCCAAAAAAAAAGCCCCTTAGTTTAGAAGGATATGGTTAAAAAAAAAACCCTAATTTACACAGATTTGGTTAAAAAGTAAGTTTGATTTTCTGCTCATCCATCCCCCAAAAAACCCAAATTTAGAAGGATTTGATTAAAAAAAAGTCTGATTTTCTGCTCATCCATCCCCCCCAAAAAAACCCTAATTTACACGGATTTGGTTAAAAATAAGTCTGATTTTCTGCTCCTCCATCCCCAAACCCCCCTAATTTACCAGGATTTGGTTAAAACCCACCCCCATCCCTCCCGGTGTTGCCCAACCCCTGGCAGCGACCCGGCCCACGAACCCGACCGCCACGCGCCTCGTTAGCGGCGCCCTCGTTATCTGCGGGGCCGGCTGAGCAGGGCCTTCGCCCCGCTCGTTAACCTCGTTGTGCCGCCCGCGCGCTGTCACCTCCTCCCCACCCTCCGCCCCGCGTCACCTCCTGGGCTTTAATTAGGGCCTTGACGAGGATGTTTGGGTAACTGGGGTGGGAAGGTCTCTGCCAGTTGGGTTGGCCACGGCGGTGCCCACGCGGGCCCAGGAGCGCTCGTCGGCGTGGGTGGTGGCAATGGTGGTGGTGGCAGTGGTGGTGGTGGCCGTGGTGGTGGTGGCAATGGTGGTGGTGGCCGTGGTGGTGGTGGCAATGGTGGTGGTGGCCGTGGTGGTGGTGGCCGTGGTGGTGGTGGCCGTGGTGGTCGCGGTGGTGGTGGCCATGGTGGTGGTGGCCGTGGTGGTCGCGGTGGTGGTGGCCACGGTGGTGGTGGCTGTGGTGGTGGTGGCCGTGGTGGTGGTGGCAATGGTGGTGGTGGCCGTGGTGGTGGTGGCCGTGGTGGTGGTGGCCGTGGTGGTCGCGGTGGTGGTGGCCATGGTGGTGGTGGCCGTGGTGGTCGCGGTGGTGGTGGCCATGGTGGTGGTGGCCGTGGTGGTGGTGGCCGTGGTGGTGGTGGCCGTGGTGGTCGCGGTGGTGGTGGCCATGGTGGTGGTGGCCGTGGTGGCCGCGGTGGTGGTGGCCACAGTGGTGGTGGCCACGGTGGTGGTGGCAATGGTGGTGGTGGCCATGGTGCTGGTGGCCGTGGTGGTGGCCGTGGTGGTGGCCATGATGATGGTGGCTGCGGTGGTGGAGGTGGTGGTGGCCGCGGTGGTGGTGGCCGTGGTGGTGGTGGCCGTGGTGCTGGCCGTGGTGGTGGCCATGGTGGTGGCCACAGTGGTGGTGGCCATGGTGGTGGCCATGGTGGTGGTGGCCGTGGTGGTTGTGGCCGTGGTGATGGCCATGGTGGTGGTGGCCATGGTGGTGGCCACAGTGGTGGTGGCCGTGGTGGTGGCCATGGTGGTGGTGGCCGCAGTGGTGGTGGTGATGGTGGTGGCCGCGGTGGTGGTGGCCATGGTGGTGGTGGCCGTGGTGGTGGTGCCCATGGTTGGATTTGATCTTCAAATCCCAAAGGCAGCGGTTGCGCGGGGTCTCAGGTGGTGGCCATGGAGGACCCCAGAGCAGATCCCACAGGAACATCTCCAGAGGGGTTGGGAATGAGAGATGGAGGCTCCACCACCACGCTGGGCACTTCCAGAGCGAGGACGTGTCCCAGTTTGGGCCCAGTGCCCCTTGTCCTGTCACTGGGCACCACCTCCCTGACCCCCCCCATTCGATATTGATGAGCTCCCCCCTCAGCCTCCTCCACGCTGCCCAGCCCCAACATCTCCTCACCTGGGAGATGCTCCAGTCCCTCCAGCATCTCCATGCCCTGTGCTGGACTGGTTCCAGTAGCTCCATGGAACTGGGGAGCCCAGAACTGGACACAGATGAGGCCTCACCAGGGCTAGGGTAGAGGGGGAGGAGAACCTCCCTTGACCTGCTGCCCAGGATGCCGTTGACCTTGGCCATGAGGGCTCATGGTCACCCTGCTGTCCCCCAGGTCCCCCTCAGCCTGGGCTGACCCATGGGGTCCCAGGTGAGGACCTTCATGATGGAACCTCGTCAGGTTCCTCTCCACCCAACTCTGTCCAGGTCGTTAATGACTCAATTGGGACCCTGGGGGGGCCACCACCACTCCCAGCCCCACCATGACCCCCATGACCTCTTTCTCTCCCATGACCCCCATGACCTCCCATGACCCCCATGACCTCCCATGACCCCCAAGACCTCTTTCTCTCCCATGACCCCCATGACTCCCATGACCCCCATGACCTCTTTCTCTCCCATGACCCCCGTGACCTCCCATGACTCCCATGACCCCCATGACCTCTTTCTCTCCCATGATACCCATGACCCCCATGACCCCCATGACCTCTTTCTCTCCCATGACCCCCATGACCTCCCATGACTCCCATGACCCCCATGACCTCTTTCTCTCCCATGATCCCCATGACCTCCCATGACCCCCAAGACCTCTTTCTCTCCCATGACCCCCATGACCCCCATGACCTCTTTCTCTCCCATGATCCCCATGACCTGCCATGACCCCCATGACCTCTTCTCTCCCATGACCCCCATGACCCCCAAGACCTCTTTCTCTCCCATGACCCCCAAGACCTCTTTCTCTCCCATGACCCCCATGACCTCCCATGACTCCCATGACCTCCCATGACTCCCATGACCCCCAAGACCTCTTTCTCTCCCATGACCCCCATGACTCCCATGACCCCCATGACCTCTTTCTCTCCCATGACCCCCGTGACCTCCCATGACTCCCATGACCCCCATGACCTCTTTCTCTCCCATGATACCCATGACCCCCATGACCCCCATGACCTCTTTCTCTCCCATGACCCCCATGACCTCCCATGACTCCCATGACCCCCATGACCTCTTTCTCTCCCATGATCCCCATGACCTCCCATGACCCCCAAGACCTCTTTCTCTCCCATGACCCCCATGACCACCATGACCTCTTTCTCTCCCATGATCCCCATGACCTCCCATGACCCCCAAGACCTCTTTCTTTCCCATGATCCCCATGACCCCCATGACCCCCAAGACCTCTTTCTCTCCCATGACCCCTGTGACCCCCATGACCCCCAAGACCTCTTTCTCTCCCATGACCCCCATGACCTCCCATGACCCCCAAGACCTCTTTCTCTCCCATGACCCCCATGACCTCTTTCTCTCCCAGACCAACTGCCTGCAGTACCTGGACGCCCGGAACACGCCGTTGCTGGACCACTCCGCCCCCTTCGTGGCGCGCGCCCTACGCATCAGCAGTAGCTTGGTGGTCCTGCACCTGGAGAACGCCAGCCTCTCGGGGCGCCCCCTCATGCTGCTGGGTGAGTTATGGGGGTGCCCAGGTGGCCACCAGCATCCCGGTGGTGTCACCCATAGCGTGGCCAGCAGGAGCTGGGAGGTGTTTGTCCTCCTGGGTGAGGTCAACCCTTGAATACGGGGTTCAGTGTTGGGTCCCTCACTGCAAGGAGGAGCTGGGGAAGGATCTGGAGAAGTTCTGGGGAGCAGCTGAGGGAACTGGGGGGTTCAGTCTGGAGAAGAGGAGGCTGAGGAGACCTCATGGCTCTCCATAGCCAGGGGGGTTGGTTTCTTCTCCCCGTGGTGGGATGAGGTGTGGTGGCCTCAGGCTGTGCCAGGGAAGGGTTAGACTGGACATTGGGAAGAGTTTCTCCACCCAAAGGGTTCCTCATCCCTGGCAGTGGGGGAGTCCCCATCCCTGGGGGGGTTTGGGAGCCACGGAGACATGGGGTACTGGTGGGTTACTGGTTGGACTGGTTGAGCTCAGAGGTCTCTTCCAGCCACGGCGCTGAAGATGAACGTGAACCTGCGGGAGCTCTACTTGGCCGACAACAAACTCAACGGGCTGCAGGACTCGGCGCAGCTCGGCAACCTGCTCAAGTTCAACTGCTACATCCAGATCCTCGACCTGAGGAACAACCACGTCCTGGACTCAGGTCAGGGAGCCACCAACGCCACCGCCGGGACCCCGCGGGATGTCCCCGGATGGCTCCCGCCCGATTGACGTGCCACCTTCCGCGTCCCTCGCGTCCCAGCCTGTGGGACGTCGCTCGTTGGGCACTGCTGTGGTGCTTGGTGTGATGGCACCAGGGCTCGGCGTGATGTCACCAGGGCTTGGGGTGACAATGCCAGAGCTTAGCATGATGACACCAGGGTTTGGTGTGACGATGGTGGGGCTTGGCGTGACAATGCCAGGGCTTGGCGTGATGACCCTGGGGCTTGGCGTGACAATGGTGGGGCTTGGCATGATGACACCGGGGCTTGGCGTGATGATGGTGGGGCTTGGTGTGATGGCACCAGGGCTTGGCATGATGTCACCAAAGCTTGGCATGACGATGGCGGGGCTTGGTGTGACAACCCTGGGGCTTGGTGTGATGATGGTGGGGCTTGGTGTGACGTCACCAGGGCTTGGCATGATGACACCAGGGCTTGGCATGACGATGGTGGGGCTTAGTGTGATGACACCGGGGCTTGGCATGACGGTGGTGGGGCTTGGCATGACGGCACCGGGGCTTGGCGTGACGATGCCAAGGCTTGGTGTGATGACCCTGGGGCTTGGTGTGACGATGGTGGGGCTTGGTGTGATGTCACCAGGGCTTGGCCTGATGTCACCAGGGCTTGGCGTGACGATGCCAGCGCTCTTCTCCGGCGCTTCCTGGGCGCCGCGGTCCCCGCCCCGCGCAGACGGGCTGTGGGGCGGCAGGGAAGGGTCTGGGGGGGCCGTGGGGACGCGTGCTGAGCCCCGCTGTCCTCCAGGCCTGGCGTACCTCTGCGAGGGGCTGAAGGAGCAGCGGAAGGGCCTGGTCACTCTGGTGCTGTGGAACAACCAGCTGACCCACACGGGCATGGCCTACCTGGGCATGACGCTGGTGAGTGGAGCTCGGCGCCGTGTCCGCCCCACCGTGGGCGCGGTGGGGACGTTCCTCCAGCTCCGTGTCCCCCACAGCCCCACACGCAGAGCCTGGAGACCTTGAACCTGGGCCACAACCCCATCGGGAACGAGGGCGTCCGGAACCTGAAGAACGGGCTGATCGGGAACCGCTCCGTGCTCCGCCTGGGCCTGGCCTCCACCAAGCTCACCTGCGAAGGTGGGTGATGCCTCCACCTCCCGTGGACGCCCCCCATCCCTCCCTGAACACCCGGCTCCCCTCGTCCCACGGCGAGGAGCGGGGTGAGGAGGCCCCACGTGGTCACCGGCGGCTCCGTGGCTCGCAGGCGCGGTGGCGGTGGCGGAGTTCATCGCCGAGAGCCCGCGGTTGCTGCGGTTGGACCTGCGGGAGAACGAGATCAAGACGGGTGGGCTGATGGCGCTGTCGCTGGCGCTGAAGGTCAACCACTCCCTGCTGCGCCTCGACCTGGACAGGGAGCCCAAGAAGGAGTCGGTGGGTGGCGCAGACCCGCGTGTCCGGGCGGGGGGATCCGTGGGGCATCCGTGGGGTGTCCATGGAGGATCCATTGAGTGTCCATGGGGCACCTGTGGAGCATCTATTGAGCATCCATGGAGCATCCATGGAGCATCTATTGAGCATCCGTGGAGCATCCGTGGAGCATCCATGGAGGATCCATTGAGCATCCATGGACCATCCATGGAGCATCCATCAAGTGTCCATGGGGAATCCGTGGGGAATCCGTGGAGCACCCATGGAGCACCCATGGAGGATCCATGGAGCATCTATTGAGCATCCATGGAGCATCCACTGAGCATCCATTGAGGATCCATGGAACATCTGTTGAGGATCCATGGAGCACCCATGGAGCATCCATGGACCATCCATTGAGCACCCATGGAGCACCCATGGAGGATCCATGGAGGATCCATTGAGCACCCATGGAGCATCCGTGGAGGATCTACTGAGCATCCACTGAGCATCCATGGAGCATCCATGGAGCATCTATTGAGCATCCACTGAGTATCCATGGAGCATCCATGGAGGATCCATTGAGGATCTGTTGAGCATCCATGGAGCACCTATGGAACATCCATTGAGCATCCATGGAGCACCCATGGAGCACCCATGGAGCATCCATGGAGCACCCATGGAGCATCCATGGAGCATCCATTGAGGATCCATTGAGGATCCATGGAACATCTGTTGAGCATCCATGGAGCATCTATGGAGCATCCATGGAGCATCCATTGAGGATCCATTGAGCACCCATGGAGCATCTATGGAGCACCCATGGAGGATCCATTGAGCACCCATGGAGCATCCATGGAGCATCTATTGAGCATCCACTGAGTATCCATGGAGCATCCATGGAGCATCCGTGGATGATCCATGGAGCATCCATGGAACATCTGTTGAGCACCCATGGAGCACCCATGGAGCACCCATGGAGCACCCATTGAGCATCCATGGAGCATCCATTGAGGATCCATTGAGGATCCATGGAACATCTGTTGAGCATCCATGGAGCACCCATGGAGGATCCCTTGAACATCCACAGAGCATCTGTGGAGCGTGGAGCATTGGAACGGGCTCAGTGGGGACATCCCCATCCCCGGAGGTGTCTCAGAGCCCTGGGGGACACGGAGCAGCTCAGCACCGTCAGCGCTGGGGCCACGCTTGGACTCCCCGACCTTCAAGGTCTTTTCCAACCGATTCCGAGCATCCCCCGGGGCTGGGAATCCCACCTTTGAGGAACGCCAATTTTTGCAGGACCATCCCTCAGGTCTCGGGGAGGACGAAACCACCGTGGTGTCCCCCGGGGACCCGACCCCCTTTTTCTCATCCCTCGTAGGTCAAAAGTTTCATCGAGACCCAGAAGGCTCTGCTGGCCGAGATCCAGAACGGCTGCAAACGCAACTTCGTGCTGGCCAAGGAGAGGGAGGAGAAGGAGCAGAAGCTGCAGCAGTCGGCTTCCATGCCCGAGATCACCGTGACGGAGCCTCCGGAGGAGACCACGGACGGCGGCGCCGCCTCCGCCGCCGATGAGGGGGGGGGAGAAAGCGGGGAGACCCCGACGGCGGCGACAAACGGGGACGATGACAACGACGGCGGTGACGTCACGGACTCCTCGGATTCGGACACGGACGAGGAGGTGGATGTGGGTTTGGAGACCGAGGACTTGGAGACAGCGAAGGGGTCATCATCCCCCCCATTGGGTTTGGGGGGTTCTGGGGTCCCCCCTGCGCCGCCCCCCGCCCCGGGCAGCGAGCGGCGGATTTCGGTTTCCAGCCCCGGGCGAGGCCGGAAAATCTTCGTGGTGACGCGGGTGGAGGGCGGCCCCAGCGCCCCCCCCAGCCCTGAACTGGCGGCGTCCCGGGAGAACGGAGCCGTTCCCGACCCCCCCGCGCCCCCCCATCCCGGTACGGGCGGGGAACGGGAGCAAAGGGGGGATCCCCCCCTCCCAACGGCCTCAAGACGGATTTCGCGCGAGCGCTTCCGGAAACTTCCACGGACGGCGAGGGGAAAGTGGGGAACTGCGGCGCCGAGCACGGTAAGGACCCCCAAACCGCCCCCCCCCCAGGGACCCCCCCACGTCACCCCCACACCGAGAGACCCACACACATCACCCTCCCACACCCCCAGAGACCCCCCCCACATCACCTCCCCATCCCCACATCACCCCCCCATCACCCCCATGTCACCCCCCCCGCCCCCAGAGACCCCCGCCCATCACCCCCCTATCACCTCCCACCCCCAGAGACCCCCCCACATCACCCCCATGACCCCCCCATGTCACCCCCACATCACCCCCCGCCCCCAGAGACCCCCCCATGAACCCCCCACCATGACCCCCCCGACCCCCCCCATGACCCCCCCATGACCCCCCAGCCCTCAGAGACCCCCCCACGTCACCTCCCCATCACCCCCCCACCCCCAGAGACACCCCATCACCCCCCCCATCACCCCCCCACATCACCCCCCCACATTCCCCCCCCCATCGCCCCCCCATCACCCCTCCTCCCCCAGAGACCCCCCCACATCACCCCAATGACCCCTCCATGTCACCCCCACATGACCCCCCCCACATACCCCTCCCCCATGTCACCCCCACAGACCCCCCCCCATGACCCCCCCATCCCCGGAGACCCCCACATCCCCCCCCTCACATCCCCCCACACAAACCCCCCCACACCCCAGAGACCCCCCCATGACCCCCCCGACCCCTCCATAACCCCCCACCCCCAGAGACCCTTCCACGTCACCCCCACATCATCACCCCCATGACCCCCCCACCCCCACATACCCCCCCCACATCACCCCCCCACCCCCAGAGACCCCCTCCCATCACCCCCCCCCACTTCCCCCCCCCACTTCCCCCTCCCCCATCCCCCCAATCCCCCCCCCCACATCCCCCCCCTCCATAATCCCCCCACATCCCCCCCCACATCCCCCCTGTCCCACCCCACATCACCACTGACCCCCCCATCCCCCCCCCCCTGAACCCCCCCACCCCCCCCACTGACCCCCCCATCCCCCCCATCCCCCCCACACCCCCCACTGACCCCCCCATCCCCCCATCCCCCCCCACTGACCCCCCCATCCCCCCACACCCCCCCCACTGACCCCCCCATCCCCCCCCATCACCCCCCCCACCTGACCCCCCCCATCCCCCCCCACCCCCCACACTGACCCCCTATCCCCCCCCACCCCCCCACTGACCCCCCACTGACCCCCCCATCCCCCCCATCCCCCCCATCACCCCCCCCCACTGATCCCCCCCATCACCCCCCCACTGACCCCCCCACACCCCCACTGACCCCCCCATCCCCCCCCACACCCCCCACTGACCCCCCCATCCCCCCCCATCCCCCCCACACCCCCACTTACCCCCCCATCCCCCCACACCCCCCCCACTGACCCCCCCATCCCCCCCATCACCCCCCCCCACTGACCCCCCCCCATCCCCCCCCACCCCTCCCCACTGCCCCCCCCCATCCCTCCCCACCCCCCCACTGACCCCCCTATCCCCCCCCCCACTGACCCCCCCCACCCCCCCCCCACTGCCCCCCCCCCAGAGCTGCTCTCCCGGCGGGAGCGGGAGCTGGAGGAGCTGCTGCGGGAGGCGAGCCAGGACGCGGGGACGGAGCCGCTGTGACCTCAGGTGAGGGGGGGCCAGGGCTGGGGACCCCCCCCCCCGCCCATCCCCCCCCCCTCCCCACCACTCCCCCCCCTCTCTCCCCCCCCCTTTTCTCTCTTCCAGGTCCGCGGGGGGGCCCCGGCGCTGCTTTCTTCCCTTCCCACTCAGCTGCAGGACAAAAGGGTTATTTTAGCTTATTTCCCCAAAAAAATTTCCAGGCCCCCCCCCAATTTTTCCCCCTCCCCCCCCCCCAATTTTTCCCCCCCTGGGGGGGGGGGGGAAATGACCCAACCATGGGGACATCACCCCAAACACTACCCCCCCCCCCCCTTCCCAGTATTCCCAGTCCATCCCACACACTACAGGGGAACCCCCTCAGCACGGGGGGGGGGGCACACAGTGTGTGTGGGGGGGGTGACATGGCTGTGTGTCCCCCCCCGTGGCTGTGTGTCCCCCCCCCACCCCCCCCCAAGGACCGGCTGCCTCCGTGGCCACCGTGGTTATTTATTTTAAGTTGTTTTTTTTTCTGTCTCTATTTATCTGCAAAATTATTTTTGGGGGGGGGGGGAAGGGGGGGCGGGGGGGGGGCACAATGAGGCGGGGGGGGCGCTAGAATTAATTAATTCTTTCTTGGGTTGAACCTAAACTTGAATTCTTGTCCCAGAAAAAAAACACCCAGAAACACAAAAAATAATGGTGGAGTGCGCCCCCCCCCCTGCCCCCCCCCCCCAAAAACACATCCCCCCCCCTTCTCCCCCCTCAATTTGGGGGGGGGGCTGCAGCTTCCAAAGGGGCCGGGACTGGGAGAGGAGAATGGGGGGGGGCCTCACCCCCCGTCACCCCCCCCCCATGTCTTCATAATGAGGTGCTCCCCCCCCCCTTTTTAAGGAGGGGGGGCACAATTTAAGGAGGGGGGGGACACAATTTAAGGAGGGGGGGGCACAATTTAAGGTGGGGGGGGCCCACGCTGTGACAGGAGCATCCCCCCCCCCCATCCCAATTTCCCAGCCCCCAGTGTAGTGGTGAGGGGGGGGACACACCCCCTAAGAGCCCCCCCCACACCCCCTCCCCCCCCCCCCCCCAGGCTGGTTTTCTCAGGGAGGGTGCAAAGGGGGGGGGGGGGGGCACAAAGTGAGGGGGGGGGGCGTTGCTTTTCTTTCTTAAGTGCAATAAAATCAATCAGGGAGCTGCGGGCGTGGGGGGGCGCTGGTGAATGGGGGGGGGGGGGGGTGTCCTGTAATTGGGGGGGGGCTCCCAGTGTTTTTTTTGGGGGGGGGCTGTGGATCTGCTGGTGTTTGTCGTTTCTTTTCTGTCTCTTTTTGTTAACACTGTTTTCTATTAAACGAGATCTGCATTCGTCACGCCTCCCCCCCCCTCTGTGCCCCCCCCCCCAGCGGTGTCACCCCCCCCCAAACTGACACCCCCTCACTGCCCCCCCCCCAGTGATACAGGACCCCCCCAAAACACCGTGACAGGGAGTAGAGGGGGGTAACTGGTTTATTATGGGAGGGTCCCAGTGGTGCTGGGGAGGGGGGGGGTTTCACCAGGGGGACATCCACTGTGTGTCCCCCCCCCCCCATATTCTGTCCCCCCCCCTCCCCAGGGGGACATCCACTGTGTCCCCCCCCATATTCTGTCCCCCCCCCCTCCCCAGGGGGACATCCACTGTGTCCCCCCCCTCCCCAGGGGGACATCCACTGTGTCCCCCCCCCATATTCTGTCCCCCCCCGTCCCCAGGGGGACATCCACTGTGTGTCCCCTCCCCCCCATATTCTGTCCCCCCCCCCTCCCCAGGGACCCCATGCACGGGGGGGGGGGGGGGGACAGTCCCCAAGGGGGGGGTGAAGGGGGGGGCAGTGGGTGCTGGGGTTCCAGGTTGGGAGGGGGGGTGAGGTCACCTGGGTCTTGGGGGGGGTCCCTGGGGTGGCAGTGACCCCCCCCCACTGCGTCATCTCAGATGTCCCTTGGTGCTCTCCCAGTCTCTCCCAGTCTCTCCCAGTCACCCCAGCTCCATCCCCCGGTGACATCATCACCCCCATCATGGGGGGGGTTTGTCCCCAAACCCCATCCCATTCCTGTCCCCAAATGTCCTTGGGGAGGGGGGACGATGACAATGCATCAGGGACCCCCTCAGGTGTCACCCCAGTGTCCAAGCCCATACTGGGGGGGGGTCCCCCAGTGCCAGCATCACTTGGGGGAGGGGGTCCCCCAGTGCCAGCATCACTCAGGGTGGGGGTCCCCCAGTGCCAGCATCACTTGGGGGGGGTCCCCCAGTGGCAGCATCACTCGGGGTGGGGACACTGGACCCCGCGGGACACGGGGGGGGTGGCGGTGGCCTGCAGGCGGTGGAGGCCCCGCAGGAGCCCCATGTGCGCCGGATGGAGTGGTCGAGGTTGACGGTGACGCCGAGGAAGGCGCGGGCGTCGCGGGCGGCGAAGGGGAAATCCTGGCCCAGGAAGGTCTGGAAGAGCTCGGGGTCCCCGTCCAGGCTGAGGACGTTGCGCAGCGGCTGCCGCAGGGCGCTCAGCTCCCCCACGTGCTCCTGGAAGATGCTCCACAAGGTTCTGGTGTCCGCCACCGCCGCCGCCACCGCCACCGGGCTCTGCCACGAGTCCTCGAGGCACTGCAGGACCCAGCTGAGGCGACACGGCCACCGGTCGGCCAACACCACCCATGCGGCGGCGGCGCGCGGCGAGGGCGCGGCGGCGGCGCGGTGCAGGAGCAGCCGCAGGGTGACGGGGATGGTGTTGACGATGCGGCGCACGTGGGTGTTGTCGGCGGGGAGGTAGCGGGCCAAGGGGTCGGCGCCGTCGTGGAGGCACCGGAACGCTTCGTGGATGCAGCCCACGGCGTCGGCGTCGGTTGGGCGGCGGGCGGGGGGCGCCGGGGCGCGTTTGGCTCGGCGCCGTTCACGTTGCCGGTGATGATGCGGTACATGAGGTCCTCTCGCGTCTGCACGGCGGCTTCCAGGCACTGGAGGCGGGAGCGGGCGCCCATCTCGGGGATGGAGAAGGGCAGCGTCACCGTGCGGCTCAGGTAGAGGTACCCGTTGTCGGCCAAGCCCTTCATGCAGCTCGTCTGCTCCAGGCAGGGGACGATGACGCTGGGGTCCACGGCCAAGATGAAGATGAAGGGGGTGTTGGCGTCGGAGAGCAAGGTGTTCATGGCGTTGAGGACGCCGGCCACCTTCTCCGGGTAGCAGATGTCCAAGCTGGTGATCTCCAGCACCACGCGGAGCCGGCGGCGCTCGAAGATCTCCATGAAGGCCAAGTAGTCCACCAGGACCCTCACCTCGTGGCGCACCTTGCTCATGAAACCCAACTGCGTGGTGAACCTCTCGCTGTTGGTCAACCGCTCGATCTTCTGCTTCTCGCTCACCAACAGGTTCTTGAGGACGGAGACGAGCCCCACGACCAAGCCCGACCCGGAGAGCGAGGCCACGGCGCTGCCCACCACCTTCAGGGCGTTGTGGTCCTTGACGCCGGGGACCAAGAGGGCCACCAAGAGGACGGCGAGGCCGGCGGCCAGGATGAAGAGCGTGGCCCAGAGCTTGAGGCAGGCGCCCTTCTTGAGCGCCCACTCCTGCTGGCTGAAGCCCGAGGCGAAGCGGGGCCGCGTGCCCACCACGTGGAAGACGCTGAGGGGCAGCGCGCCGAAGTGGCCGCGGATGCTCTCGCAGAGGGTGGTGACCAAGCCGGCCCAGAGCTTGTCGCAGCCGGCGTACTGCCAGGCGCTGAAGCGGATGAAGATGAACTCGATGTTCTTCCTCCTCAGGTGGCTCTCGGTGATGATGGGTCTGTAGAAGGCCAAGTACCAGAGCGCCGAGAGCAGCCCCCAGCCCTCGGGGCTCCGCGGTTTCTGGGAGCTCCGGCGTAGCTCGGCCTCTTCCCGCCGGGCCATCTCCTCCCGCATGAACCCTGGGCGTGGGACGGGATGGGGTGGGTTGGGATGGGATTGGGTTGGGATTGGGATTGGGAATGGGATGGGGATGGGGATGGGGATGGGGTTGGGATGGGATTGGGATGGGGTGGGATGGGATGGGATGGGATGGCGTGGGGACTGGGATTGGGTTGGGATTGGGTTGGGATTGGATTGGGATGGGGATGGGGATGAGATAGGGTGGGATGGGATAACATGGGATGGGATTGGGATGGGGATGGGATGGGGATGGGGATGGGATGGGGATGGGATGGCGTGGGGATTGGGGTTGGGATGGGGATGGATGGACTGATGGGATTGGGATTGGGATGGGATGGGATGGGTTGGGATTGGGATGGGTGGGACTGATGGGATGGATTGGGATTGGGGGTGGGGATGGAATGGGATGGGACTGATGGGATGGGATTGGGATTGGGATGGGGATGGGATTGGGATGGGGATGGGATGGGGTTGGGATTGGGATGGGATTGGGATGGGACTGATGGGATGGGATTGGGATGGGGATGGGATTGGGATGGGACTGGGATTGGGGATGGGGGTGGGATAGGATTGATGGGACTGATGGGATTGGGATGGGATGGGGTGGGGTGGGATGGGACTGATGGGATTGATGGGACTGATGGGACTGATGGGATTGGGATGGGATGGGATTGGGATGGGATGGGATTGATGGGACTGATGGATTGATGGGACTGATGGGATTGGGATGGGATGGGGTGGGATGGGACTGATGGGATGGGACTGATGGGATTGGGATGGGACTGGGATGGGTTGAGTTGGGTTAAGATGAGGTGGGATTGGTGCTGGTACAATGGGCACCCCAAATCCGTAGCAGAACAGGGGGTGGTGGGGACAACCCTACATGTGGGGGGGGGCGATGACGGGACGGACACCGCTGTGACGGGGACCCCAAATCCGGGGCGCAGACGGGTGGGAGATCGGTGCCGTGGGGCCCCCCAGCACCCAGCAGGGACGTCACTAGGGGTGACCCCCTGGTGTCCCCATGTCCCCACACCCACCGGTGACCTTGTCCAGCAGGCACTCGAGGCGGTGGCCGCAGGCGGCGTAGAGGCCCACGGTGACGGGGGTGGCCGTGTGGCACAGCGTCTTGGAGAGGCAGCGGCAGTAGATGTCATCCTCCGTCAGCGCCTCTGGGGACGGGGGGGACACTCGGGGTGACCTGGGCGCCCCCTTCCCCGTGTCTGCGAGCACCGGGGAGCCCAACGTGCCATG
>JAQJZH010000061.1:0-37817 GCA_028020825.1 Podargus strigoides | reverse complement strand
ATATCCCAGCCTATACTGGGGACAGTGGGACAGCCTATACAGGGGACACCAGTGACCATAGCCCACCCTATACTGGGGACACTGGTCACTATGGGACAGCCTGTACTGGGAACACTGGTCACCACATCCCAGCCTATACTGGGGACACTGGGACAGCCCATACAGGGGACACCAGTGACACTAGCCCACCCTATACTGGGAACACTGGGACAGCCCATACAGGGGACACCAGTGACCATAGCCCACCCTATACTGGGGACACTGGTCACCATGGGACAGCCTGTACTGGGAACACTGGTCACCACATCCCAGCCTATACTGGGGACACTGGGACAGCCCATACAGGGGACACCAGTGACACTAGCCCACCCTATACTGGGGACACTGGTCACCATATCCCAGCCTATACTGGGGACACTGGGACAGCCCATACAGGGGACACCAGTGACACTAGCCCACCCTATACTGGGGACACTGGTCACCATGGGACAGCCTGTACTGGGGACACTGGTCACCACATCCCAGCCTACACTGGTGACACCAGTCACCGTACCCCAGCCTGTAATGGGGACACCGGTGACGGGGGCCCCACCCTCCCCACCCCCATCCGCGCCACCCCAGGGCCACCCGCGGGGGGGGTCACCCTGTCCCTGTCCCCGTCCCGTCCCGTCCCGTCCTACCCCGGGCAGCGCCGCCGGCTCCATCCCCGCCGCCTCCGGCCGCCCCGGCGCGGCCCGGGTTTATTTATAGGGACCCGGCCCCGGTACCGAGCCTGAAATACCGGCCCTGCCGGGGGGGCTGAGTCACAGCCCGGTAACGCCGGGGGGGCCGGGCCGGGGGCACGGGGGGGGCGGGATGGGGACCCGTGCTGATATGGGGATGGGGACCCGTCCTGATGGGGGGGGACAGGGATGGGGACCGGTCCTGATGGGGGGGGGGGGGACGGGACCTGTCCTGATGGGGGGGGATGGGGACCCGTCCTGATATGGGGATGGGGACCTGTCCTGATGGGGGGGGGGGATGGGGACCTGTCCTGATCGGGGGGGGGCGGGACGGGACCTGTCCTGATGGGGGGGATGGGGACCCGTCCTGATATGGGGATGGGGACCTGTCCTGATGGGGGGGGTGGGGGGGGATCTGTCCTGATTGGGGGGGGGATGGGGACCCGTCCTGATGGGGGGGGGAGATGGGACGGGACCCGTCCTGATGGGGGGGGGGGGATGGGGACCCGTCCGGGGGGGGGGGGGGGGATGGGGACCCGTCCTGGTGGGGGGGATGGGGACCTGTCCTGATGGGGGGGGGGGGGGGGATGGGGACCCGTCCTGATATGGGGATGGGGACCCGTGCTGATTGGGGGGGGACAGAGATGGGGACCTGTCCGGGTGGGGGGGATGGGGACCTGTCCTGATGGGGGGGGGGGATGGGGACCCGTCCTGATGGGGGACACATGGGGGACATGGTGGGGTGCAGGGACATTGGGGTCCCCAGGGGACAGACGGGACATTGGGGGTGCAGGGACATTGGGGGTCCCCAGGGGACAGAGGGGACCTGGGGGGTGCAGGAGGACACGCCCCCCCGCAGGCAGAGCCAGGAGTTGTGGCTGTGACACGGCCACGCCATCATCATCACCCCACCGTGGCCGTGACATGGCCGTGACATGGCCGTGACATCACCTTCCTGTGGCCGGTGGCTCCTGCCAGAGGAACCAGAGCCACCAGCACTGGTGACACTGGATGGTCACCTGCCCCGCCACCAAAACCTGCTTCTGTCCCCCAGGAACGGGGATGGAGGGGACATGAGGGACACGGGGGGACACAAGGGACATGGGGGACACGAGGGACATGGGGGACCCAGGGGACATGGGGGACACAAGGGACACAAGGGACATAGGGGACCCAAGGGACATGAGGGACACTAGGGACATGGGGGACATAGGGGACAGGAGGGACACTGGGGACACGGGGGACACAGGGGGTGTGGGGGACATGGGGGACACAAGGGACATTGGGGACACAGGGGACATGGGGGATGTGGGGCACACAGGGGACACGGGGGACACAGGAACGAGGGGTCCTGGCAGGTCCCCATGTGGGGACACAGGGGTGGGGTGGCCGGTGGGTCCCCACAGGGACAAGGTGGGTGGGGGTCCCCCGAGGGGGACATGTCTGTCCCAGGAGGTGCCACCGTCCCCCATTAAAGCAGTGGCCAGCTCTGGCGTGTCCCCGTGTCCCTGGGGCGGGGGGGACGGGGGGGACCCCGACATGGGGGTGGGGACAGGGGACACTAAAGGAGACCCAAGTCCCCCCAGTGTCCCCATCACCCCAGTGTCCCCCAGTGTCCCCATCACCCCACTTCCCCCCCCAGTGTCCCCATCATCCCAGTGTCCCCCAGTGTCCCTGTCACCCCACTGCCCCCCCCAGTGTCCCCATCACCCCACTTCCCCCCCCAGTGTCCCCATCACCCCAATGTCCCCCAGTGTCCCCATCACCCCACTTCCCCCCCCCAGTGTCCCCATCACCCCAATGTCCCCCAGTGTCCCCGTCCCCCCAAGTGTCCCCACCCTCTCCCAGCTCCCCCCAGTCCTCCCCAGTGCCCCCATGCTCTCCCAGTCCCCCCAATGCCCCCCGCCGCAGCGCTCCCCCCCCCCAGCCAGCACACAGCGCGCCCCGCCCTCCCCTCCGCCCTCGCCGCGCATGCGCCGCTCGCTGGCAGCGCCCGCTCCGCCATGTTGGGTGCGGGCACTTCCGGGTGCGGCGGGCGGGCAGCGGGGCACGTGACGCGGGGGCCCCGGTCATGTGACCTGCGGCGGCGCCGGGCCGGAGGTGGGAGAGGCTGGGGGGGGGGGGGCTGGGGGGGGGGCTGGGGGGGTGTTGGGGGTCCTGGATCTATGGGGGGTCCCCGAGGGGCTGGGGGGGTCCTGGGGGGGTCCGTGGGGCTGGGGGGGGGCACTGTGGGCGTGTTGGGGGTCCGGGATCTGGGGGGGGGGGCCCGTGGGGCCGGGGGGGGGCGGGGGGGCTGGATAAGGGGGGTCCTCAAGGGGGGGGGGGGATCTGGGGTCGTTGCGGGGCTGGGGGGGACCCCGTGGGGCTGGGGGGAGGGTCTGAGGGGTCCCCGAGGGGCTGGGGGGGGTGTCACTGGGGGGTGTTGGGGGTCCTGGACCTATGGGGGGGTCCCCGTGGGGCTGGGGGGTTGGGGGGGCTGGATAAGGGGGGGTCGCCGGGGGGGGGGTGTTCCTGTGGGGCTGGGGGGGCGGGGGCTGGATAAGGGGGGTCCTCAGGGGTGGGGGGGGGATCTGGGGTTGTTGGGGGGCTGGGGGGGACCCCGTGGGGCTGGGGGGAGGATCTTGGGGGGGAGGGGATGGGGTCTGAGGGACCCCTGTGGGGCTGGGGGGGGTCACTGTGGAGGTGTTGGGGGTGCTGGATCGAGGGGGGGGTCCCCAGGGGTGGGGGGGACCCCGTGGGCCTGGGGTGAGGGTCTGAGGGGTCCCCGAGGGTCTAGGGGTGTCACTGTGGGGGTGTTGGGGGTCCTGGATCTAGGGGGGGGGTCCCCAGGGGTGGGGGGGCTGGATAAGGGGGGGGGTGTCCCTGGGTGGGGGGACCCCGTGGGGCTGGGGGGTTGGGGGGGCTGGATAAGGGGGGAGTCCCTGGGGGGGTTCCCCGTGGGGCTGGATAAGGGGGGGTCCCTGGGGGGGGGACACAACCCCTTGGGGCTGGGGTGAAGATCTAGGGGGGGAGGTCGGGGGGGGGGGGTGTCAATCTAGGGGGGGGGGGGTGGCCCGTGGGGGTCTCAGCACGGGGGGGGGGGGGGGGGGGGGGGGGGGGGGGGAAGATACAAGCCCCCCCCCCCCCCCCCCCCGCAGATTGGGGCCACTTTGGGGGTGCTGACCCCCCCCCAAGGCCATGGCCGCCCCCCACCCCCCCAGGGTGGTCCCGGGCAAAGCCTCGGAGAGCGACTCCGAACCAGAGGTGCTTGGGGGGGCACCCAGGGGCCCCCCCGGGGCTGGGCTGAAGGTGCCGGGCGAAGCCTCCGAGACTGACGAGGAGGAGGAGGAGGAGGAAGACCGGGGGGGGGCGATGCCCAGGGGCCCCCCCGCGGCGGCCGAGGACCCGGTGGCGGTTTGGGGGGGCCCCTCTCTGCTGCAGCAGCGGCTGCGGGAGGGCTCGGGGCGGCTGCGGGGGGCGGTGGGCAGTGCCCTGCGGCAGAGCTACGGCAGCGCCGCGCGGCACCTGGGGGGGCTCGGGGGGGCCCTGGGGCGGGCGCAGGCCACGGCCGCCGCCGCCGCCCACTGCCTGCGCCTGGCGCGGCGTGACCTGCGAGCCGTGGCCGCCACCGTGGACATCGTCACCGCCTGTCGCCTCCTGCCCGACATCCGCGGGCAGCTGCCGGTGCTGTGAGTGGCACTGGTGGCACTGGGAGCTGGCGCTGTGGTCACCGTGTGGTGGCACCACCCGGCATCTGTGGGCAGCTCCCAGTGCTCTGAGAGGTGGCACTGGGAGCTGGCACTGTGGTCACTGTCTGGTGTCATCACCTGACATCCGTGGGCAGCTCCGAGTGCTCTGAGTGGTGGCACTGGTGGCACTGGGAGCTGGCACCGTGGTCACTGTCTGGTGTCACCACCCAGCATCTGCAGGCTGTGAGTGGTGACACTGGTGGCACTGGGAGCTGTCACTGTGGTCACCGTCCGGTGTCACCACCCACCATCTGTGGGCAGCTCCGAGTGCTCTGAGTGGTGGCACTGGTGGCACTGGGAGCTGACACTGTGGTCACCATCCAGTGTCACCACCCGACATCCATGGGCAGCTCCCAGTGCTCTGAGAGGTGGCACTGGGAGCTGACACTGTGGTCACTGTCTGGTGTCATCACCTGACATCCGTGGGCAGCTCCCAGTGCTCTGAGAGGTGGTACTGGTGGTACTGGGAGCTGGCACTGTGGTCACTGTCTGGTGGCACCACCCAGCATCTGCAGGCTGTGAGTGGTGACACTGATGGCACTGGGAGCTGGCACTGCTGCCACCGTCCGGTGTCACCACCTGGAATCCATGGGCAGCTCCCAGTGCTCTGAGAGGTGGTACTGGTGGCACTGGGATCTGGCACCATGGCCACTGTCACCATCCAGCATCTGTGGGCAGCTCCCAGTGCTCTGAACAGTGGCACTGGAAGCTGGCACTGCTGCCACTGTCATCCTTATGCCATCACCAGTGTCACCACCCGACATCCATGGGCAGCTCCCAGTGCTCTAAGTGGTGGCACTGGGAGCTGGCTCTGCTGCCACCGTCCGGTGTCACAACCCGGAATCCATGGGCAGCTCCCAGTGCTGTGAGTGGTGGCACTGGGAGCTGGCACCATGGCCACTGGTGTCACCACCTGGCATCCATGGGCAGCTCCTGGCACTCAGTGGCACCAGGAGCTGGACTGGTGGCACTGGGAGCTGGCACTGTGGCCACTGTCTGGTGTCACCACCCAACATCCCTGGGCAGCTCCCAGCGCTCTCAGCAGTGTCACCAGGAGCTGCCACCACCCAGTGTCACCCCCCAGCATCCACAGGCACCTCCCAGCAGCACCAGTGACCTCCCAGCATCACCAGTGTCCCCCTGAAGTGGTGGCACCATCACCAACCTGTGGCTGCCGCCCAGTCCCCCAAGACCCATGGTGACATTGGCACAGAAGTCACCTCCCAGGCCACCACCCCCTGATGTGACCCCAGGCTGGCTGCAGCCACCTTTGTCCCCAAATGCCACCTTTGTGTGTGTGTGACATGGACCCCAATAAAGCCCTGACGGTGGCACCGTGACAGCCAGCGCCGTGGGGTGTCACTAAAGGGGGGGGGACAGGGACAGTGGTGTCCCCCCAATGTCCCCAAGCACTGTCCCCTGGTGTCCCCCCACTCAAGAAGAACACGCTGTGGGGTCACACAAGGGTTTATTGGGGTGTGAGGAGGGGGGGCACCACTGTGCCAGCGCTGTCACCCCCTGGGGACCCCCCCAGACCCCCCCCCCCCGTGTCCTCCGGACACGGCGGGGGGGGGGGGTCTGGGGGGGGTCCCAGGGGGTTTGGGGGTGTCACCCATGGGTGGCCAACCTGGCCATGTACTCCTGCAGCGCCCGCAGCCGCGCGTCGATGTCGGCCAACTCTGCCGAGTTCTCTTTTTTTGGGGTGGGGGGGGGCAGGAAAAAATGGGGTTAAAAAGGGTAAAATTGGGGGTGTGGGCACCCTAAAAATATTGGGGGGCCAAGGGGGGGGGGGCTCACCTTTCCCAGGGTGTTTGCTGGCAGCGCTGGTTTTGGGGGGTTTGTGGCGGGTGGTGGTGGGTGGAGGGGTCTGGGGGGGGTGGCATTGGGTTGTCACCCCCCCCCCCCTTGTTGTCACCCCCAGTTTGGGGGTGCGGGGGGTCCCCAAAATGGCAAAGGGGGGCACATGGGGGGGGTCACTCACTGCGTTGGGGCCGTTGCGGGATGAAGCACTCAGGGGTCTGCGGGGGCGGGGTGCTCTCCTACCCCTGCCCAAGTTTTGGGGTGGGGGGGGGGGGTGTTAAGGGGTGCCCAGGGTGGGGGGGCTCAGGGTGCCCCCCACCCACCCCAGCGCTCACCTGGGGGTGGCACCGGCGTCGCGGCGTCGCTGCCGGAGCTCAGCGCCGAGCATCGGCTCCGGAAGCTTCCAGCTGCAAGGAGAAATGGGGGGGGTGGGTTTTGTGAGCCCCAGCACCCACTGGGTGCCACCCCCCCCCATATGGGTGCCCCCCCCCCATATGGGTGCCCCCCACCTTTCCCAGTGCCCCCCACTCACCCGAGGAGCTGCGCCCGCTGCCGAAAGCCGCCCCGCGCCGCTGCCTGCGCCCAAGGGAGACGGTGAGGGGGGAGGGGGGGGGACACTGGGGATTGGGGGGACACTGGGGATTGGGGGACACACTTGAGAGGGGGTCCCCCCAAAGTGGCAGGGGGGGGACAGAGGGGGTGGGGGACAGTGACACCGCTCACTTCTGGAGCTCAGCCTCCTTCTGCCGGCGCTGCCGCACGAAGGCGGTGGGGTCAAAGCGGGGGGGACCTGGGGGGGGGGAGAGTGAGGGGTTGGGGTGTGGGGGGGGCCCCAAACTGGGGGTACCACCCCCTCGTGTGTCCCCAAGTGTCCCTCCCGAACCTGCAGGTGACGGGGAGCGACCCCGGGTGCCCCCGCGGCTCTCCCGGGACGCCGAGCGCCGCTCTGGGGGCGTGGGGCTGGGGGGGGTGCGGTGGCTGTTTTGGGGAGCAGTGCTGTGAGGAAGGGGGGGGGGCACACAAGGGGACACCCCATAGTCTGGGGGGGGGTCCCCCTGTGAACCCCCACCCCTCCCCCCAGCCTCACCCCCTCTTGCGGGCCCTCGAGCTCGGCCGTCAGCGTCTGCGCCCGCAGCTGCCAGCGCCGCTCCCGGCCTGCGCCTGCGCCAGCTGCAACGGGGGACCCCGACACCGATGGGACCCCCCAACACCGATGGGGACCCCCCGACACCGATGGGACCCCCGACACTGATGGGACCCCCGACACTGACGGGACCCCCCGATACTGATGGGACCCCCTGACACTGAGGGGACCCCCAACACCGACAGGACCCCCCAACACCAACATGACCCCCCGACATTGACGGGACCCCCCAACTCCACCAGTACCCCCCCCTAAATCCACCAGTAGCCCCCCCCATATCACTGGTAGCCCCACCAACCCCACTGGTAGCGCCCCCAACACCACCTGCAGCCCCCAGAAATCCACCAGTAGCCCCTCAACACCACCAGTAAACCCCCCATACCACCAGTACCCCCCCTAAATCCACCAGTAACCACATCAATGCCACTGGTAGCTCCCCAATACCACTGGTAGCCCACCCACACCACCAGTAGCCCCTCAACTCCACCAGTAGCCCCACCATACCACGGGTAACCCCCCAACACCACCAGTAGCCCCACCAATGCCACTGGTAGCACCCCCAACTCCACCAGTTAGCCCCCAACTGCACCAGTAGCCCCCCCATAAACTCACTGGTAGCCCCCCAACTCCACCAGTAGCCCCCCAACACCACCAGTAGCCCCCCTAGATCCACCAGTAGCCCCCCCAGCTGCACCAGTAGCCCCCCCATAAACTCACTGGTAGCCCCCCAACTCCACCAGTAGCCCCCCAACACCACCAATAGCCCCCCTAGATCCACCAGTAGCCCCTCAACTCCACCAGTAGCCCCCCAACACCACCAGTACCCCCCCTAGATCCACCAGTAGCCCCTCAACTCCACCAGTAGCCCCCCCAACACCACCAGTACCCCCCCCTAGATCCACCAGTAGCCCCCCAACTCCACCAGTAGCCCCCCTAGATCCACCAGTAACAACACCAACACCAACCAGTAGCCCCCCAACACCACCAGTACCCCCCTAGATCCACCAGCAGCCCCCCCCCAACTCCACCAGTAGACCCCAACACCACCAGTAGCCCCCTCTAAATCCACCAGTAACAACACCAACACCACCAGTAGCCCCCCCAACTCCACCAGTAGCCCCCCCAACACCACCAGCAGCCCCCCAACACCACCAGTAGCCCCCTCTAAATCCACCAGTAACAACACCACCACCACCAGTACCCCCCCCAACACCACCAGTACCCCCCCAACACCACCAGTACCCCCCTAGATCCACCAGCAGCCCCCCCAACTCCACCAGTAGCCCCCCAACACCACCAGTAGCCCCCTCTAAATCCACCAGTAACAACACCACCACCACCAGTAGCCCCCCCAACTCCACCAGTACCCCCCCAACACCACCAGTACCCCCCCCAACCTGCGTGGCCAGCTGCCGGTGCCGGGCTCTCTCCCGCTGCAGCTCCTCCTCCGCTCGCCGCCACCGCGCCTCCGCCGCCCGCTGCGCCCCCAGCGCCCGCTGCAGCCTGGGGGGGGTACGGGGGGGGGGTGTGTGTGGGGGGGTTATTTTGGGGGGGGCTGGATCACTCTGTATGTGGGGGTGTCCCCCCCACCCCAAAACTCAACTCATCCCGGAGCTGCACCAACTCCTCCCGCAGCGCCGCGGGGTCGGCGGGGCCGGCGTAGGGCAGCGGCAGCGGGTAGTGGATCCTGGGGGGGGGGGGGGATGAAAAGTGGGGGTACACATGGAGGGGGGGGGTGATGGCAGTGTGGTCCCCCCCCCCATCATTGTGTGTGTCCCCCCCCTCTCCCTCCCAGCCCGTGTCCCTTTGTCACCTGTCGAACTCCACGGAGTAGAGGAGGATGAGGTAGCGTTTGGCATGGAGGGGGGGAGGCGGTGGCGAGGGGGGGGCGCGGGGGGGGTGCAGGGGGCCCCCCACTTTCCGGCTGCGCAGCATCTCCAGGTCGGCGTAGGTGAGGAGCTCCAGGCTGACGGAGTCACTGGTCTGGGAGGGGGGGGGGGTGTCAATGAAACCCCCCCCAAAAAGGAAACACAGTGGGGGGGCACCCCAAGTGGAGGAGGGGCACCCCAAGTGGAGGGGGAGCACCCCAAGTGAAGGGGGAGCACCCCAAGTGGAGGGGGGGAGCACCCCAAGTGGAGGGGGAGGCACCCCAAGTGGAGGGGGGCACCCCAAGTGGAGGGGAGGCACCCAAAGTGGAGGGGGAGCACCCCAAGTGGAGGGGGGAGCACCCCAAGTGGAGGGGGAGGCACCCCAAGTGGAGAGGGAGAGGCACCCCAAGTGGAGGGGGGGAGCACCCCAAGTGGAGGGGGAGGCACCCCAAGTGGAGGGGGGCACCCCAAGTGGAGGGGGAGGCACCCCAAGTGGAGGGGGAGCACCCCAAGTGGAGTGGGGGAGCACCCCAAGTGGAGGGGGGGGCACCCCAAGTGAAGGGGGAGCACCCCAAGTGGGAGGGGGGCACCCCAAGGGGAGAGGGAGGCACCCCGAGTGGAGAGGGGAGCACCCCAAGTGGGGGGGGGGCACCCCAAGTGGAGTGGGGGAGCACCCCAAGTGAAGGGGGGCACCCCAAGTGAAGGGGGGGGCACCCCAAGTGGAGGGGGGGAGCACCCCAAGTGGAGGGGGAGGCACCCCAAGTGGAGGGGGGAACACCCCAAGTGGAGGGGGGGGGGGCACCCCAAGTGGGGGGTAGCACCCCAAGTGGAGAGGGGAGCACCCCAAATGGAGGGGGGGAGCATCCCAAGTGGAGGGGAAGGCACCCCAAGTGGAGGGGGGGAGCACCCCAAGTGAAGGGGGGGCACCCCAAGTGGAGGGGGAGCACCCCAAGTGGAGGGGGGGGCACCCCAAGTGAAGGGGGGGCCCCCCCAGCTCACCCCCAGCAGCGCCGACTCCAACATGCTGCAGAAAATGCCAAATTGCTTAAAATTCCCCGTTTTGTGGGTCAAATCCTCGATGACTGCGGCAAAAAAAAAAAGGGGGGGGGGCTTTGATCAGGCAGGGTTCTCGGGGTGGGGGGCCCCCCACCCCGAGAACCCTGCCTGATCAAAGCCCCCCCCCCCCCCAGTACTCACATGTGGCGTCGAAGTCCCCCCGCCAGCGGTGCCCGGTGCGCAGCTCCTCCACCTGCACCCCAAGTTTGGAGGGGGCCAGGGCCAGGCGCACCCCGTGCCCCCCCAGGCGGAAAGCGCAGTCGGCCTCCAGGTACCGCGGCTCCTCCATGGTGGGGGGGGGCTGTGGGGAGGGGGGGGGGGGGCACCCCCAGATTGGGGGGGGTCACTCTGGGAGAATGGGGAGGGTACCCTTAGGAGATGGGGGGCACCCTCAGGGGATGGGGGGGCTCCCCAGGAGATGTGGGGGCACCCCAGGAGATGGGGGGGTACCCCCAGGAGATGGGGGGCACCCTCAGGAGGTGGGGGGGTCCCTCAGGGGATGGGGGGGCTCCCCAGGAGATCAGGGGGCACCCTTAGGAGATGGGGGAGCACTCTCAGGAGATGGGGGGGATACCCTTAGGAGATGGGGGGCACCCCAGGAGATGGGGGGCTCCCCAGGAGATTGGGGGGTATCCTTAGGAGATGGGGGGCACCTTCAGGAGATGGGGGGGTACCCCCAGGACATGGCAGGCACCCTCAGGAAATGGGGGGTCCCTCAGAGATGGGGGGGCACCCTTAGGGAGATGGGGGGGGTCCCTCAGGATATTGGGGGCACCCTTAGGAGATGTGGGGGTACCCCCAGGAGATGGGGGGCACCTTCAGGAGATGGGGGGGTCCCTCAGGTGATGGGGGGGGCACTCTTAGGAGATGGGGGGGCACCCTTAGGAGATGGGGGGGTACCCCCAGGAGATGGGGGGTCCCTCAGGTGATGGGGGGGCTCCCCAGGAGATGGGGGGCACCCCAGGAGGTCGGGGGACAACCCAGGAGGTGTGGGGGCACCCCAGGAGATCAGGGGCCACCCTTAGGAGATGGGGGGGTACCCTCAGGAGATGGGGGGACCCCCTCAGGAGATGGGGGGCACCCTTACGAGATGGGGGGGGCACCCCTGGGAAGGGGCCCCAGTTCCTAGTGGTTCAGGGAGGGGGGGGTTAGGGTGGGTTCTTGGGGTGGTGGGTGCATGGGTGGGTGGGTGGGGGCAGAGATTTTTGGGGGACACTGCTGGGGCGTGCAGGAAGTGGGGGGCACAGCACCAAGAGGGGAAACTGGAGGGGACCCCAAGGGTGTTTGGAGACCAGGGCTCTGCTGGGGGGGGGGGGGGGGGCACAGATGGACAAGGGGGGGGTGCAGGGCTTGGGGGGCTGTTTTGGGGGGTCCTGTAGGGTGTCAGGGGATGTTCTGGGGGTACGGGGGGGCCCAGGGCTTCGGGGGGGGCTGTTTTGGGGGTCCTGGGGGGGTCAGGGGATGTTCTGGGGGTACGGGGGGCCCAGGCTTCGGGGGGGCTGTTTTGGGGGTCCTGGGGGGGTCAGGGGATGTTCTGGAGGTACAGGGGGCCCAGGGAATTGGGGGGGCTGTTTTGAGGGGCCCCGGGGGGGGTGTGTGTCAGGGGATGTTCTGGGGGTACAGGGGGGCCAGGGATTGGGGGGGGCTGTTTTGGGGGTCCTGGGGGGGGGGTGGGTCAGGGGATGTTCTGGGGGTGCAGGGGGGGCCAGGGCTTTGGGGGGGCTGTTTTTGGGGGTCCTGGGGGGGGATCAGGGGATGTTTTGGGGGTATGGGGGGTCTCAGGGATGTTGGGGGGGCTGTTTTGGGGGTCCGGGGATGTTCTGGGGGTACAGAGGGGGCCCAGGGCTTTGGGGGGGCTGTTTTGGGGGTCCTGGGGGGGATGTTCTGGGGTACAGAAGGGGTCCAGGGCTTTGAGGGGGCTGTTTTGGGGGTCCTGGGGGTCGGGGATGTTCTGGGGGTACGGGGGGGCCCAGGGATTGGGGGGGGCTGTTTTGGGGGTCCTGGGGGGGGGGTGGGTCAGGGGATGTTCTGGGGGTGCAGGGGGGGCCAGGGCTTTGGGGGGGCTGTTTTGGGGGTCCTGGGGGATGTTTCTGGGGGTACAGAGGGGGTCCAGGGATTTGGGAGGGCTGTTTTGGGGGGGCCCTGGGGGGTCGGGGATGTTCTGGGGGTACGGGGGGGCTGTTTTGAGGGGCCCTGGGGGGGGGTCAGGGGATGTTCTGGGGGTCCGGGGAGGGGCCCGGGCCCATGGGGCGCTTCATGCAGCAGATACCGGGGCAAGTCCGGACCCGGAGGGGCTGTGGGGGTCCGAAGAGCCCTCCCCTCCCGGCCGGTGACCGTGCTGGGGCCCCGGGGACACCGGAGGGGGCACCCGAGGGACCGCGACCCCGGCCCCGCTCACCCGCTGCGCTCCGCCGCCGCCTCAGCCACAGCCCCGCCCCCTCGCCGCTCCTCGCCTTCTCATTGGCTGCCGGCGCTGCCTGTCACCTGACGCCCCGCCTGCCTCCAGCCGGCCTCCCTCTCCTATTGGCTGTCGGGCGGAGCCCGCCTCTCACTTTCGGCGGCACCAATGGTTCCTGCGGCTGTCAGTCATTCCCCGCTGAGGCGGGAAGGCGAGGCGCCGGCCATGCCCCACCCCCTGCCACAGCTCACGGCTTGGCTCCGCCCCCTGTCAGTCATTTCGGTGTGGTCCCGCCCCCCACCCTGTGCGCATGCGCTCTACCCCCCCACCCCCCCGACTCGCGTAGCTCTGCGTATGCGTACCGCGGCCTCGCCGGTTTTTGCGCATGCGCACTGCCCGCCCTGCGCATGCGCGCTGCTTCGTCCCGTCCCGTCCCGCCGCCGCGCTCCGGCGGCCCCTTTAAGGGGAGACCCCTCTGAGGGGGCTGTGCTGAGGGGGGACCCCCCCAAGGGGGCGCTGTCGGGGGGCTTTGCTGAGGGGGGCACGCTGGGGGGGACCCCTGAGGGGTCTGTGCTCGGGGGGGGGGACCCCTGAGGGGTCTGTGCTCGGGGGGGGCCCTCTGAGGGGCTGCGAGCGGCCTGCGGCAAGGAGCACCCTGTCCCCGTGGCCATGTGGCGGGGCCGGCAGTGGTGTTACCTGTGCGACCTGCCCAAGACGCCCTGGGCCGTGGTGTGGGACTTCAGCGAAGCCGTGTGCCGCGGCTGCGTCAACTTCGAGGGCGTGGAACGCATCGAACCCCTGCTGGAAACCGCCCGCCGCCTGCGCCACCGCCACCACCAGGCCGAGAGCCACCGCCACCAGGCCGAGAGCCACCGCCACCAGGCCGAGAGCCGCCACCACCACGCCGAGAGCCGCCACCACCACGCCGAGAGCCACCGTCACCACGCCGAGAGCCGCCACCACGCCGAGAGTTGCCACCAGGCCGAGAGCCACCGCCACCACGCCGAGAGCTGCCACCAGGCCAAGAGCTGCCACCACACCGAAAGTCCCCGCCACGCCACACCGGTGGAGGACCCAACCAACCGCCGCCGCGGTCCCCCAGCCCCGGTGCCGTATCCCCTCCGCGACGCCGAGTGCCTGGCGGAGCTGAGCGAAGCCATACGCGGCCGCGCCGAGGATTGGCCGGGGAAACCCCCCGGCGGTGCGGGAACGCCTGGCCGCCCTCACCGGTTGCGCTCCGTTTAACGTCCGTTTCCGGAAGGATCACGCTTTGGTGGGGCGGGTTTTTGGCTTTCGACGCCGCGCCTCGCCCAGGCTTGGAGTTCGAGTTGAAGCTCTTTGCCGAGTATCCCTGCGGATCCGGCAGCGTCTACGCCGGGGCGTTGGGCCTGGCGCAGCGGATGTGCCAGGACTGCCCGCGCTCGCCGGGCAGAGCCATCTCCTCCGGTTACAAGTACCTGGAGTACGAGAAGCGCCGCGGCAGCGGCGATTGGCGCCTCCTCGGAGAACTCTTCACCGAAGCCGTCCGCTTTTTCCGCCACCCTCCGGCACCCGAAGCCTTACCGCAACACCCCCCGCCGCCGCCTCCGCCGCCGCCGCCACGCCGCCGTCGTAAAGCCTCACCGGAGCCGGATGAACCCCCCCAGCACCGGCAGCCCCCCGACACCCAGCGGGTGCCGGAGGAGTCGGGGTTGCACTGCGGGTTGTGTCGGCACAGGTGGAGGACACTCATTTCGTACAGTGCCCGGCGGTCCCCGCGCACCGCTTCTGCTTCCCGTGCGCTCGCCGTGCCATCCGGGCACGGGGGGGCGCGGGGGGGGGCGAGGTGCACTGTCCCAGTGGGGGGCGCTGTCCCCTGGCTGGGTCCGGCCTCCCCTGGGCATTCATGCAGGGGGAGATCGCTGCCATCTTGGCCGGGGACATCCGTGTCAAGAGGGAGCGGGACCCTGAGGGACCCCCACCACCCCCCCCCACCAAGGGACACCCCCCCCCCCACCCCCCCAGCGGGACCCCCACACCCCTACACTGTGCCTCAGTTTCCCTCTAGGTATTGTTTTGGCAGCTGTCCCTTGGGGGGGAGGAGGGGTGACAAGTGCCTGTCCCCTGAGGGGAGGGGGGGTTGGGGGGGGTCCTGAGGGTGCCCCCCTCCCCAACCCTGTTGGGTTTTTGGGGGGGTTTGGTTAATAAAATGATGCTTTTTTTTTGAGAGGGAGGGGTTTGGTTAAGCTGTGGCCTGGGTGGTTCTTGGGGGGGGGGGGGGTGTGGAAGCAAATGGGGGGGCCTTGGGGTGCAGGGGAGGCAAGTGGGGGGGGTCTGAGGGGTAATTGGAGAGGGGAAAGGGGGGGCTATGGGGAATTGGGGGCGGTAGAGGGAATTGGGGGGCCTGGGAGGGTCTTGGGGGCAGTTGGGGGTTCATGGGGGGTATGAATGGGGGGGGTATGGGGATTGGGGGGCCAGGGCAGGTCATGGGGGGGGAGGGGGGGGGGCAGTTGGGGGCCTGGACGGGGGAACTGGGGCGACTGGGGGGGGAGGGGGGGGTGCGGGGTCCCGCTGCCGCGCTCCCCACGTGCGCAGAGCGGCGCCGCGGGGGCCCTTACGTCACACACACTTACGTCACACGCCGCGCATGCGCGCAGAACCCCCCGATTCCCCCACCCTCCGACGCGAGGAGGCGGAGCCTGGAGTGGGGCGTGGCTTCTTCTGACCCCGCCCCTTTCCGCCTGCAGCTCCCGGCGCGTCGCCGGCGTGATGACGTCACAAAGCGGGGAGGTGTTGGAGGAGTCGCGTTGCGCATGCGCAGGAGGACGCGGAGAGAGCGCTTGGCGGTGAGGGGATTGGGGGGGGCTCTGTAGGGGCCTGTAGGGGGGTACAAAGGGGATGGGGGGGGCTCTGTAGGGGGGTTTAGAGGGAATGGGGGGGCTCTATAGGGGCCTGTAGGGGGGTACAAAGGGGATGGGGGGGGGCTCTGTAGGGGGGTTTAGAGGGGATGGGGGGGCTCTATAGGGGCCTGTAGGGGGGTTCAGAGGGATGGGGGGGCTGTATAGGGGCCTGTAGGGGGGTTCAGAGGGGATGGGGGGGCTCTATAGGGGCCTGTAGGGGGTTTTAGAGGGGATGGGGGGGGTCTATAGGGGCCTGTAGGGGGGTTCAGAGGGGATGGGGGGGCTCTATAGGGGCCTGTAGGGGGGTTCGGAGGGGATGGGGGGGCTCTGTAGGGGCCTGTAGGGGGGTTCAGAGGGGAATGGGGGGGGCTCTGTAGGGGCCTGCAGGGGGTTTAGAGGGGATGGGGGGCTCTATAGGGGCCTGTAGGGGGGTTCAGAGGGATGGGGGGGCTCTATAGGGGCCTGCAGGGGGGTTGTAGAGGGGATTGGGGGGGCTCTGTAGGGGCCTGTAGGGGGGTTTAGAGGGATGGGGGGTCTATAGGGGCCTGTAGGGGGGTTTAGAGGGGATGGGGGGGCTCTGTAGGGGCCTGTAGGGGGGTTCAGAGGGGATGGGGGGTCTATAGGGGCCTGCAGGGGTTTAGAGGGGATAGGGGGGCTCTATAGGGGCCTGTAGGGGGGTTTAGAGGGAGGGGGGGGGCTCTATAGGGGCCTGTAGGGGGGGTTTAGAGGGAATGGGGGGGCTGTATAGGGGCCTGTAGGGGGGTTCAGAGGGGATGGGGGGGCTGTATAGGGGCCTGTAGGGGGGTTCAGAGGGGATGGGGGGGCTGTATAGGGGCCTGTAGGGGGGTTTAGAGGGGATGGGGGGGTCTATAGGGGCCTGTAGGGGGGTTCAGAGGGGATGGGGGGGCTCTATAGGGGCCTGTAGGGGGGTTTAGAGGGAATGGGGGGGGCTCTATAGGGGCCTGCAGGGGGGGAGAGGGCTCTGTAGGGCCCTGCTCCGTGTGTAGGGGGCGGGCAAGGCTCTATAGGCGGTGTAGGCCCTGTGGGGCTGAGGGGCCTATAGGTCCCTATAGGGGGGTGAAGGGAGGGGCTCTATAGGGCCGTGGGTAGTGGGGGGGGTGTAGGAAATGGGGCTCTATAGGGGGCAGGAGGATGTATGGAGGGAGGGGCCTCTACAGGGCTCTGTGAGCTCTGTAGGGACTGGGGGGGCGTGGAATGGGGGTCTATAGGGTGGGTGTGACTCAGGACCCGGGGGGGGGGGGCCATATGGGACACCCTGGGGCTCTATAGGGGACTCCAGGGGCAGCTGGAGTATCCCAGGGGCCATATAGGGCATCCCAGGGGCTGTATGGGGTGGTTCTGGGCCATATAGATCCTCCTGGGGGCCGTGTAGATCATCCAGGGTCCTATAGAGACCCCCCCGGGGCCTCTCAGGGCTGTATAGGGGGCTGGGGGGGTTCTATAGGGTGTGACAGCGCTGTCCCCCCCCAGGTGGAGCCATGGCAGAGGGGCCCAGCCCCCGCAGGAGCGTGGCCTCCCAGTTCTACAGCGAGGAGGAGACTGGCAGCGATGGGATGAGCACCTCTGAAAGGGTGGGGGACACTGGGGGGGTCCCCAAAATGGAGGGGGGGGGGGTACAGGGTCCCTGGGATTGGGGGGGTCCCCATATGGATGGGGGGGCATGGGGTTCCTGGATCAGGGGTGTCCCCAAGGTGGAGGGGGGGGCACAGGAATCAGAAGGGGTCCCCAAGATGGATGGGGGGGCACAGGGTCCCTGGGATCAGGGGGGTCCCCAAGAGGGAGGGGGAGCACAGGGTCCCTGGATCAGGGTGGGTCCCCCAAGAGGGAGGGGGGGGGCACAGGGTTCCTGGGATCAGGGGTGGTCCCCAAGAGGGAGCGGGGGGCACAGGGTCCCTGGATCAGGGCAGGTCCCCAAGGTGGAGGGGGGGCACAGGGTCCCTGGATCAGGGTGGGTCCCCAAGAGGGAGGGGGGGCACAGGGTCCCTGGGTCAGGAGGGGTCCCCAAGAGGAGGGGGGGCACAGGGTCCCCGGATCAGGGGGGGTCCCCAAGAGGAGGGGGGGCACAGGGGTCCCCGGATCAGGGGGGGTCCCCAAGGTGGAGGGGGGGCACAGGGTCCCTGGGTCGGGGGGGGGTCCCCAAGATGGAAGGGGTGGTACAGGGTCCCTGGGGACACACCTGCCCTCCCACAGGTGGTGGAGCTCCTCAACCAGGCGGCCTTGATCAGCAACGACTCCAAGATCACCGTGCTCCGGCAGGTGAGGGGGGGACGGACAGATGGACGCCCCCATGTCACCCCCTGTGTCCCTCTGTGTCCCCCCCATGTCCCTTTATGTCCTCCCTGTGTTCCTCGGTCCCCCGCCATGTCCCACTCACATCACTCTGTCTCCCCCTGTGTGCCCCCTGTGTCCCCCTGTCCTCTTGTGTCTCCACCTTATCCCTCTGTCCCCTCCCGTGTCCCTTTCCCCACCCCCCATGTCCTTCTGTCCCCCACGTCCCCACCGTGTCCGTCTGTCCCCAGGTGCAGGAGTTGATCATCAACAAGGACCCCACGCTGCTGGACAACTTCTTGGACGTGAGCTGCAGGGGCTGGGATGGGACTGGTGGGACTGGGATCAATCTGGGGGGGGTGCTGACCCCCTCCCCATGTGTGTGTGACCCCCACCCCCATGTGTGACCCCCCCTGTGTGTCCCCACCCCCCAGGAGATCATCGCCTTCCAGGCTGACAAATCCGTGGAGGTGCGGAAATTCGTGGTGGGCTTCATCGAGGAGGCGTGGTAAGGAGTTGGGGGGTCAGCACCCACTTTGGGGGGCTGTGGGGGGTGACATGGTGACCCCCCACCCACCCATTTGTGTCCCCCCCCCCCTGCAGCAAACGGACATCGAGCTGCTGCTGAAGCTGGTGGCCAACCTGCAGATGCTGCTGCGGGATGAGAACGTGAAGGTGGTGAAGAGAGCGATCCTCACCATGGCCCAGCTCTACAGGGTGGCCCTGCAGGTCAGGGTGGGGGGCACCCATGGGTGCTGGGGAACCTGAGGGGGGGGGTTCTCAGGTGTTTAACCCTCGCTGCCCGCAGTGGATGGTGCGCTCCAGGGCGGTGAGCGAGCTGCAGGAGGCGTGCTGGGATATGATGGCGGCCATGGCCAGCGACATCCTCCTCCTCCTCGACTCCGACAACGATGGCGTCCGTACCCACGCCATCAAGTTCATGGAAGGGCTCATTATCACCCTGTCCCCTCGGGTGGCCGACTCCGACGTCCCCAAGCGGCACGAGAACGACATCAGCCTGGAGCGCATCCCCAAGGATCACCCCTACATCAAATACAGTGAGGGCACGGGGCGTGGGGGGGCTCCTCTGAGAGAGGAGGGCACCCCCAGAGCTGAGTGTCCCCCCTGTGTCCCCCTGTGTCCCCGCAGATGTGCTGTGGGAGGAGGGCAGGGCTGCCCTGGAGCAGCTCCTCAAGTTCATGGCGCACCCGCCATCTCCAGCATCAACCTGACGGCCGCCCTGGGCTCGCTGGCCACCATCGCCCGCCAGCGCCCCATGTTCATGGCTGAGGTCATCCAGGCCTACGAGACCCTCCATGGTAAGGGGCACCTCGCTGGGGGTCACCGTCACCCGTGGGACATCGCTGGGGACAGTCCCAGTGCCCAGTGTGGGGATACAGCACAGCATGGGTCACGCCTGGGGACAGTCCCAGTGCCCACCGTGGGGACGTGGGGCCATCGTGGGGTGGGACATGGCACCTTCTTACGGTGGGACATCGTAGGGCATCCTTGGGGACAGTCCCAGTACCCACTGTAGGGACACAGGACACCATGGGACATCACTGGGGACAGTCCCAGTACCCAGTGTGGGGACATGGAGCCATCCTGGGGTGTGACACGGACCTTCTCATGGTGGGACACCATGGGTCACCCCTGGGGACAGTCCCAGTGCCCACTGTGGGGACACAGGACACCATGGGACATTGCTGGGGACAGTCCCAGTGCCCAGCATGGGGACGTGGGGCCATCCCGGGGTGGGACATGGCACTTTCTCGTGGTGGGACACCATGGGGCATCCTTGGGGACAGTCCGTGTCCACCAGGGGGACATGGGGCCATCCTGGGGTGGGACATGGGACCTCGTCATGGTGAGACACCATGGGTCACACCTGGGGACAGTCCCAGTACGCAGTGTGGGGATAGAGCACACCATGGGTCACCCCTGGGGACAGTCCAGTGCCCACCATGGGGACGTGGGGCCATCCTGGGGTGGGACATGGCACCTTCTTACGGTGGGACATTGTAGGGCATCCTTGGGGACAGTCCCAGTACCCACTGTAGGGACACAGGACACCATGGGACATCGCTGGGGACAGTCCCAGTGCCCAGTGTGGGAACATGGGGCCATCCTGGGGTGGGGCATGGGACCTTCTCATTGTGGGACACCATGGGACATCGCTGGGGACAGTCCCAGTGCGGGGACATGGGGCCATCTTGGGGTGGGACATGGCACCTTCTTATGGTGGGACACCATAGGGCATCCTTGGGGACAGTCCCAGTGCCCACTGTGGACATGGGGCCATCCCGGGGTGGGACATGGGACCTTCTCATGGTGGGACACCATGGGGCATCCTTGGGGACAGTCCCAGTGCCCACCATGGGGACGTGGGGCCATCCTGGGGTGGGACATGGGACCTTCTCATGGTGGGACACCGTAGGGCATCCTTGGGGACAGTCCCAGTACCCACTGTAGGGACACAGGACACTATGGGACATCGCTGGGGACAGTCCCAGTGCCCAGTGTGGGGACGCAGGACACCATGGGGCATCCTTGAGGACAGTCCCAGTACCCAGTGTGGGGACATGGAGCCATCCTGGGGTGTGACACGGACCTTCTCATGGTGGGACACCATGGATCACCCCTGGGGACAGTCCCAGTGCCCACTGTGGGGACACAGGACACCATGGGACATCGCTGGGGACAGTCCCAGTGCCCAGTGTGGGAACATGGGGCCATCCTGGGGTGGGACATGGGACCTTCTCATTGTGGGACACCATAGGGCATCCTTGGGGTCAGTCCCAGTGCCCACTGTGGGGACACAGGACACCATGGGACATTGCTGGGGACAGTCCCAGTGCCCAGTGTGGGGACATGGGGTCATCCTGGGGTGGGACATGGGACCTTCTCATGGTGGGGACACCATGGGTCACCCCTGGGGACAGTCCCAGTACCCAGTGTAGGGACATGGGTCACCCCTGGGGACAGTCCCAGTGCCCACTGTTTGGACACAGGACACCATGGGCCATCCTTGGGGACAGTCCCAGTGCCCAGTGTGAGGACGTGGAGTCATCCTGGGGTGGGACACCATGGGGCATCCTTGGGGACAGTCCCAGTGCCCGCCATGGGGACATGGAGCCGTCCTGGGGTGTGACACGGACCTTCTCATGGTGGGACACCATGGATCACCCCTGGGGACAGTCCCAGTGCCCAGTGTGGGGACATGGGGCCATCTTGGGGTGGGACATGGCACCTTCTCATGGTAGGACACCATGGGACATTGCTGGGGACAGTCCCAGTGCCCACCATGGGGACATGGAGCCATCCTGGGGTGGCACCTATGACATGACACCTCCCTGGGAACAGCTGCAGGACACAGGGCGACCCCAGGGACAATCCTCACCTCTGGGGCCACCACCCTGGGGACATGAGACCTGGTGTCATCCAGTGAGATGGGGTGGTCCTGCCTCCCTAGGGTCCCCACAGGTGCCTGGGACCCCAACCATCCTCCGTCCCAACCCTGAGGCCCCTCTTTGCGGGCAGCAGACCCCGATGCCACCCTGAACGATGTCCCTAGGTGCCATTAACCCTTTGTCTGTCCCCTCCCTGTCCCAGCCAACCTCCCCCCCACGCTGGCCAAGTCGCAGGTGAGCAGCGTGCGGAAGAACCTGAAGCTGCAGCTGCTGAGTGTCCTGCGTCACCCGTCCTCGGGGGACTTCACCCCCCAGATCACCACGCTGCTGGTGGACCTGGGCACCCCCCAGCCGAGATCGCCCGCAGCATGCCCAGCCCCCGCGACGCCCGCAAGCGCCACCGCGACGACCCCGACGCCACCCTCAAGAAGATGAAGATTGGTGAGACGCCACGTGTGTCACCTCCCTGGTGTCGCTGTGTACCCTCCTGGCTGCCTCTGGGGTGTTAAATGTCCCTCAGGGTCCTCCTGGGGATCTAGGGGACATGTGGTGGCATTACGGCCCCTCCAGTGTCACCCAGGGTCCTCCCAGTATCAGCTAGGGTCCTTCCAGTCCCTCCTGGGGACACCTGGTGGCATTACAGCCCCTCCCAGTGTCACCCAGGGTCCTCCAGTGCTCTCCTAGGGACATGTGGTGGCATTACAGCCCCTCCCAGTGTCACCCAGGGCCCTCCCAGTGTCACTCAGGGTCTTCCCAGTCCCTCCTGGGGACACCTGTGGCATTACAGCCCCTCCCAGTGTCACCCAGGGTTCTCCCAGTGTCACCAGGGGTCCTCCCAGTCCCTCCTAGGGACACATGGTGGCATTACAGCCCCTCCCAGTGTCACTCAGGGTCCTCCCAGTCCCTCCTGGGGACACCTGGTGGCATTACAGCCCCTCCCAGTGTCACCCAGGGTTCTCCCAGTGCTCTCCTAGGGACACCTGGTGGCATTAGAGCCCCTCCCAGTGTCACCCAGGGTCCTCCCGTCCCTCCTGGGGACACCTGGTGGCCCCCCAGGTCCTCCCAGTCCCTCGTGGGGACCGCTGGTGACACACAGCCTCCCCCCGAGTCCCCCTGCTCCCTCTCTGGGGTCCCCACTCCCTGTTGGGCACCCCGAAGGGACCCTGACCACCCCCCAATCCTGGCAGAGCCCCCCCTGGGCGAGGACGACGAGGACAAGGACCTGGAGCCACCCACGATGGCAGCGCCCAAGGCCACCGGCCAGAGCAGCGTCCCCTCGGACACCGACATCACCGCCGAGTTCCTGCAGCCGCTGCTCACCCCGGAGAACGTCGCCAACCTGGTCCGGGGATGGGGGCTCCCTGGGCATCTGGGGGGGCTCCTTTGAGACCAGGGGGCTCCATAGGAATTTGGGGGGGCTATATAAGGATTTGGGGGGCTCTGTAGGGACTGTGGTGCTCCTTAGGGATTTGGGGGGGCTCTGAAGGGGTCTGAGGGGGCTCCATAGGGATCTGGGGAGGCTCTAGAGGGATATGGGGGGCTCTTGTAGGGAGTGTGGGGGTCCATAGGGATATGGGGGGGCTCTAGAGTGACTGTGGTGCTCCATAAGGATTTGGGGGGGGCTCTATAGGATTTGGGGGGCTCTATAGGGATATGGGGGGGCTCTAGAGTGACTGGTGCTCCATAAGGATTTGGGGGGGCTCTATAGGGATTTGGGGGCTCTATAGGGATATGGGGGGGCTCTGGAGTGACTGTGGTGCTCCATAAGGATTTGGGGGGGCTCTATAGGGATTTGAGGGGGCTCTATAGGGACCAGGGTGGTCCATAAGGATTTGGGGGGGCTCTAGAGGGATTTGGGGGGCTCTAGAGGGATATGGGGGGGTCTAGAGTGACTGTGGTGCTCCATAAGGATTTGGGGGGGCTCTATAGGGATTTGGGGGGCTCTGTAGGGATGGGGGGGGCTCTAGAGTGACTGTGGTGCTCCATAAGGATTTGGGGGGGACTCTATAGGGATTTGGGGGGGCTCTACAGGGAAATAGGGTCCAGCAGGCAGACCTGGGGTAGTTTTGGGGTCCACCTCCTCCCCCCCACCATATGTTCCCCCCCAATTCTGGGGGGAACCCCAAAAAAACTGGTGGGGGGACCCCCCCAAACCCTCCTCCTGGAGCCTAACGTGGATCTTCCTGCTCCTAGAGACTTGAAGGCACCTGGAGAGGACCCCAAAAATCAGAGTCATCGCTATGCCCACCCCCAGAACAATAAATTGGGGCTGTCATGTTGGTTTTTTTGGGGGTGCTCTAAAGCGGGGTCCCCCTTGTGGCAGGTGCTCATCAGCATGGTGTACCTCCCGAGGCCATGCCCGCCTCCTTCCAAGCCACCTACACCCCGTGGAGTCGGCGGGCACCGAGGCGCAGATCAAACACCTCGCGCGCCTCATGGCCACCCAGATGACGGCGGCGGGGCTGGGGCCGGGTGAGCTTGGGGTGGGGAGGGGACACCCCTTGCACCTTTTTGGGGTGCCACCTTGAGGGGTGAGCGGGGAACCAACCCTTGGTGCGTTCCCCCAGGCGTGGAGCAGACGAAGCAGCTGAAGGAGGAGCCCAAGGAGGAGAAGGCGGCCAAGCCCGAGAGCGTGGTGATCAAGCGGCGGCTGTCGGCGCAGGGCCAGGCCATCTCCGTGCTGGGGTCCCAGGGGACAGCCACCACCTCCTTGGAAGAAGAAGCTCCTCAAGCCAAACGGCGACCAGAACCCATCATCCCGGCCACGCAGCCCCGGTGAGCGTCCCCCAAAACTCAAAGCCCTTCCTTTAGAGCACCCGTGGGTGCTGAGGTCCCCTGTGTGTCCTCCCGTGGGTGCTGAGGTCCCCTGTGTGTACTCTCATGGGTGCTGAGGTCCCCTCTGTGTGTTCTCCTGTGGGTGCTGAAGTTCTCTGTGTCCCCTCCCATGGGTGCTGAGGTGCCTTCTGTGTGTCCTCCCGTGGGTGCTGAGGTCCCCTGTGTGTCCTCTCATGGGTGCTGAGGTCCCCTGTGTGTCCTCCCATGGGTGCTGAGATCCCTCTCTGTGTTCTCCCATGGGTACTGAGGTCCCCTCTGTCCCCTCCCATGGGTGCTGAGGTCCCCTCTGTGTCCTCCCATGGGTGTTGAGATTCTCTGTGTCCCCCCCCCATGGGTGCTGAGGTCCCCCCATGGGTGCTGAGGTTCTCTGTGTGTCCTCCTATAGGTGCTGAGGTCCCCTCTGTCCCCTCCCATGGGTGCTGAGGTTCTCTGTGTCCCCTCCCATGGGTGCTGAGGTCCCCTCTGTGTCCCCTCCCATGGGTGCTGAGGTCCCCCCTCTGTGTTCTCCTATGGGTGCTGAGGTCCCCTGTGTCCCCCCATGGGTGCTGAGGTCCCCCCATGGGTGCTGAGGTCCCCCCTCTGTGTACCCCCATGGGTGCTGAGGTCCCCCCTCTGTGTCCTCCACCCCGCAGGCTGGCGGGCGCCGGGGGCCGGAAGAAGATTTTCCGCCTGAGCGACGTCCTCAAGCCTCTGAGCGACGTCCAGGTGGAGAAGCTCAAACTGGGCGCCGTCAAACGCATCCTACGCGCCGAGCGCGCCGTGGCCTGCAGCGGGGCCGCCCAGGTGTGCCCACCCCCCACCTCCCCGTGCCACCTGGGGTGAGGTCCCCCCCAAAATCTCACCTCAGTCTCCGGCCAGGCCCGCGTGAAGATCCTGGCGTCGCTGGTGACGCAGCTGGAGGTGCCGTTGAAGAGCGAGGTGTTGGCCTTCATCCTCGACGACGTCCGCGCCCGCCTGGACCTGGCCTTCGCGTGGCTCTTCCAGGAGTACAACGCCTACCTGGCGGCAGGTGGCCTGGAGCGCTACGACGAGTGCCTCATCGGGCTGCTCGCCGGCCTCCAGGAGAAGCCCGACCAGAAAGCCCGACCAGAAGGATGGGTAGGGATGGTGGCACCAGGGTGGGATGGTGGCACCAGGGTGGGATGGTGGCACCAGGATGGGATGGTGGCACCAGGGATGGGATGGTGGGATGGTGGCACCAGGGATGGGATGGTGGCACCAGGGTGGGATGATGGCACCGGGGATGGGGATGGTGCCACCAGGGATGGGGATGGTGCCACCAGGGATGGGATGGTGGCACCAGGGATGGGGATGGCGCCACAGGGTGAGATGGCAATACCAGGGATGGGATGGCGCCACCAGGATAGGATGGTGGCACCAGGGATGGGATAGTGCCACCAGGATGGGATGGTGGGATGGTGCCACCAGGGATGGGATGGTGCCACCAGGGATGGATGGTGCCACCAGGGATGGGATGATGCCAGCAGGGATGGGATGGTGCCACCAGGGATAGGATGGTGCCACCAGGATGGGATGGTGCCACCAGGGTGGGATGGTGCCACCAGGATGGGATGGTGCCACCAGGGATGGGGATGGTGCCAACGGGGATGGGGATGGTGCCACCAGGGATGGGATGGTGCCACCAGGATGGGATGGTGCCACCAGGATGGGATGGTGCTACCAGGGATGGATGATGCCAACGGGGATGGGGTGGTGCCACCAGGGATGGGGTGGTGCCACCAGGGATAGGATGGTGCCACCAGGATGTGATGGTGCACCAGGGATGGGGATGGTGCCGCCAGGGATGGATGGTGCCACCAGGGATGGGATGGTGCCAGCAGGGATGGGACGGTGGCACCAGGGATGGACGGTGCCACCAGGGATGAGACGGTGCCACCAAGGTGGGACAACGCCACCGGGGATGGGATGGTGCCACCAGGTGGGACGGTGCCACCACCCACTTAAAGCTCTGGAGACCCAACACAGTTCAGGCCGTGAACTTTCATGGCCACAGCTCTCGGGCCGTGAACGTTCCTCCAGGTGGTCCCCGAGGTTGTCCCCATGTCCCCACCCCAACGCCATCCTTCTTCCCCAGGATTTTCACCAAAGTGGTGCTGGAGGCGCCGCTGATCACCGAGAGCGCGCTGGAGGTCATCCGCAAGTACTGCGAGGACGAGGTGAGGACGTGGCCTTGGGGACGTGGAGTTGGGGACATGGGGACAAGCCCTGGTGTCCCCTCACCACCATCCCCCCCTGGCAGAGCGGACCTACCTGGGCATGTCCACGCTGCGGGACCTCATCTTCAAGCGGCCGTCGCGGCAGTTCCAGTACCTCCACGTCCTGCTGGACCTCAGCTCCCACGAGAAGGACAAGGTACTGGTGTGGTGCTGGGCCACCAGTGACCTCAGCATGGGGGGGACACACTCCTGTCCCCACACCAGTGACACTGGGCCACCCCCAGGTCCGCCAGCAGGCCCTGCTCTTCATCAAGCGCATGTACGAGAAGGACCAGCTGCGGGAGTACGTGGAGAAGTTCGCCCTCAACTACCTGCAGCTCCTGGTGCACCCCAACCCGCCCTCCGTCCTCTTCGGGGCCGACAAGGACACGGGTGAGTCGTGGGCACGGGGTGACCGCCACCAGAGAGGTCCCACGGGACAGTGGCGGTGACGCCACGGTGTGACGCAGAGGTGGCGGCGCCGTGGACGGAGGAGACCATCAAGCAGTGCCTCTACCTCTACCTGGCTCTGCTGCCCCACAACCACAAACTCATCCACGAGTTGGCTTCCGTCTACACCGAGGCCATCGCCGACATCAAGCGCACGGTGCTGCGTGTCATCGAGCAGCCGGTGAGACGTGGCACCTGGTGGAGGGGGGGGTGGCACTGGGTGGTGGCCCGGTGACGACGGTGGTGGCTCTGCCGTAGATCCGTGGGATGGGGATGAACTCCCCGGAGCTGCTGCTGCTGGTGGAGAACTGTCCCAAGGGGGCTGAGACGTTGGTGACGCGCTGCCTGCACAGCCTGACGGACAAAGGTAGGGGATGGGAGGGACGTGGCGGGGTGGCACGTGCCCATGGTGACGTGCCACCTCCTCCTGGCAGTGCCCCCTCGCCCGAGCTGGTGAAGAGGGTCCGGGACCTCTACCACAAGCGGCTGCCGGACGTCAGGTTCCTCATCCCCGTCCTCAACGGCTGGAGAAGGTGGGGATGTCCCCTCCCTCCCTGTGTCCCCTCCCTGTGTCCCCTCCCTGTGTCCCCTCCCTGTGTCCCCTCCCTGTGTCCCCTCCCTGTGTCCCCTCCCTGTGTCCCCTCCCTGTGTCCCCTCCCTGTGTCCCCTCCCTGTGTCCCCGCTGAGCGCCGCTGTGTTTTGGGTGCAGAAAGAGGTGATCCAGGCGCTGCCAAACTCATCAAGCTCAACCCCATCGTGGTCAAGAGGTCTTCAACCGTCTGCTGGGGACACAGCATGGTAGGGGACAATGGGGACAGCTCCCCTGGGGATGTGGGGGGGAGTTCTGGGGTGGGCAGGGAGCCTGGCATCTCTCTGGGGACAGTCCCTGTGCTCACTGTGGGGATATGTGACTTCCTGGGGGAGGGACGTGGGACCTTCTCATGGTGGGATGTCGCTGGGGACAGTCCTGGTGCCGCTGTGGGACATGGGCCACCATGGGCCATGCCTGGGGACAGTCCCAGTGCCCACTGTGGGGACATGGAGCCATTCTGGGGTGGGACATGGCACCTTCCCATGATGGGACACCATGGGTCAGCCCTGGGGGACAGTCCCAGTGCCCACTGTGGGGACACAGGACACTATGGGACATCGCTGGGGACAGTCCAGTGCCCAGTGTGGGGACATGGGGCCATCCTGGGGTGGGACATGGGACCTTCTCATGGAGGGACACCATGGGCCATCCCTGGGGACAGTCCCTGTGCTCACTGTGAGGACGTGGGACTTCCTCAGGGGGGACATAGGATGTCCTCATGGTGGGACACCATGGGACATCGCTGGGGACAGTCCCAATGCCCAGTGTGGGGACACAGGACACCATGGGCCACCCCTGGAGACAGTCCCCAGTGCACAGTGTGGGGACATGGCTATCCCTGGGGGACAATCCTGATGCCACTGTGGGGATGTGGGCCACCATGGGCCATCCTTGGGGACAGTCCCAGTGCCCACCATGGGGACGTGGAGCCACCCTGGTGCCATGACACCTCCCTGAGAACATCTCCAGGCACACACGGGTGCCCTTAGTGCCAATCCTCCCCTTCTGGGGCCACCACCCTGCGAAAGGGTGACACAAGACCTGGCACCTAGACACCCCTCAAGGTACCAACCCCCCACCCCCCATTTCACTGTCCCCTGGCAGGTGACGGCGCCTCCACCGTGTCCCCTCTGAACCCTGGCGAGCTGCTCATCGCCCTCCACAACATCGACTCCTCCAAGTGCGACATGAAATCCATCATCAAGGGTGGGTTGAGGCTCTGGGGGACAGGGTGGGGTGACAAGCAAGGGAGGGGACACGGTGCCACCTGAGCATGTCCCCACCTTGCGGTGGCAGCCACCAACCTGTGCTTCGCGGAGCGCAACGTGTACACGTCGGAGGTGCTGGCGGTGGTGATGCAGCAGCTGATGGAGCAGAGCCCCCTGCCCATGCTGCTCATGCGCACGGTGATCCAGGCCCTCAGCATGTACCCCCGCCTCGGTGGCTTCGTCATGAACATCCTGGCCCGCCTCATCATGAAACAGGTCCGGCTGTCCCCTCCGTCCCCTCCGTCCCCTCGGTCCCCTCGGTCCCCTCGGTCCCAGCCCCGCGCCTGGGGGCGCTGGGTGCTCGCAGGGGAGGGGGTTGTGTGATGGGAGGGGCCTGGGTGGTGGGGAGTGGGGAGGGGGGTGGGACTGGGGGGTGGGTGGCTGGGCTGCTGTCCCCCAGGGTGGCTGTCTGTCCCCCAGGGTGTCTGTGTGTCTGTCTGTCCTGCTGTCCCTATGGGTGGCTGTTCCCCAGGGTGTCTGTCCTGCTGTCCCTCAAGGTGTCTGTCTGTCCCCCAGGGTGTCTGTCTGTCCCATTGTCATTCATGGTGTCTGTCTGTCCTGCTGTCCCTCAGGGTGTGTGTCTGTCCCTCTGTCCTCCAGGGTGTCTGTCTGTCCCGCTGTCCCTCAGGGTGTGTGTCTGTCCCTCTGTCCTCCAGGGTGTCTGTCTGTCCCACTGTCCCTCAGGGTGTCTGTCCTGCTGTCCCTCAGGGTGTCTGTCTGTCCCACTGTCCCCCAGGGTGTCTGTCTGTCCCGCTGTCCCTCATGGTGTCTGTCCTGCTGTCCCTCAGGGTGTGTGTCTGTCCCTCTGTCCTCCAGGGTGTCTGTCTGTCCACTGTCCCCCAGGGTGTCTGTCTGTCTGTCTGTCCCGCTGTCCCTCAGGGTGTCTGTCTGTCCCGCTGTCCCTCAGGGTGTCTGTCTGTTCTGCTGTCCCCCAGGGTGTCTGTCTGTCTGTCCCACTGTCCTTCATGGTGTCTGTCCCTCAGAGTGTCTGTCTGTCCCACTGTCCCTCAGGGTGTGTGTCTGTCCTACTGTCCCCCAGGGTGTCTGTCTGTCCCGCTGTCCTCAGGGCATCTGTCCCGCTGTCCCTCGGGGTGTCTGTCTGTCTGTCCCACCGTCCCTCATGGTGTCTGTCCCCGCTGTCCCCCAGGGGTGTCTGTCTGTCCCTCAGTCCCCCAGGATGTCTGTCTGTCCCTCTATCCCCATGCCTACCCCTCCCATCCTATTTCCCCATGGGCCCATTCCTCCCCCACCCCTCCCACCCTCCACAGCCTTGGGGTCCCCTCCCACGACCTTGGGGTCCCTTCCCACGACCTTGGGGCCCTTGGGGTCCCCTCCCATAACCTTGGGCTCCCCTCCCACAACCTTGGGCTCCCCTCCCACGACCTTGGGGTCCCCTCCCATAACCTTGGGCTCCCCTCCCACAACCTTGGGCTCCCCTCCCATAACCTTGGGGTCCCCTCCCATAACCTTGGTTCCCTTCTCACAACCTTGGGGTCCCCCATAACCTTGGGGTCCCCTCCCACGACTTTGGGGTCCCCTCCCACGACCTTGGGCTCCCCTCCCATAACTGTGGGGTCCCCTCCCACGACCTCGGGGTCCCCCCCCATGACCTTGGGGTCCCCCCCCAGGTGTGGAAGTACCCCAAGGTGTGGAGGGCTTCATCAAGTGCTGCCAGCGCACGCGGCCGCAGTCCTTCCAGGTCCTGCTCCAGCTGCCCCCCCCCCAGCTCGCTGCCATCTTCGAGAAGTGCCCGGAGCTGCGCGAGCCCCTCCTCAGCCACGTCCGCGCCCTCACCCCCCACCAGGTGACACCCCCCTGACCCCTGGGGACCCCCACCCAGCACTGGGGTGGCCGTGTCCCCCCCCCTTCCACTAACCCTGTGTGTCATCCCCCCCCCAGCAAGCCCACATCCCCCTCTCCACCATGGCCATCCTGGAGGCGTCCGCCCGCCAGGAGCCCGACGCCCGCGAGGGGCCGCCCGGAGAGGTGGGGGGCACACAGAGTGGGGGGGGGTGGGTGGGCTTGGGGGGACCCCTCTGTCTCCCCCTCACCCCTCTGTGCCCCCCTCACCCCTCTCTGTGCCCCCCAACCCCCCCAGGAGAAACCCCCGAAGCGGACCGAACGAGGAGGAGGGGAATAAGAAGACTGTGCCCCCACCCTCGGGGGGGGGTCCCAACGCGGGACCCTCCCCCTCAGAGGTCCCCCCTGATCTGGGGGGGGCTGACCTGGACCCCCCACCCATCTTCATCAGCGTCCCTGAGGATGAGGAGAGCTCAGGGAGGCCGGATCTCCCCCTGCCACCACCCTCGATGCTCCTGCGGCCCCCCCCAAGGTATGCAGCCCCCCCACAGCACCCTGTGTGCCCCCCACCCCCCCCCCCAGGGGGGTTCCTGACCCTTCCTTTCTTTCTCCAGGACCCCCCCACTTCCACGGAGGCCCCCCCAGCTGAGGCAACCCCCAGCAGCCCCCCCTCCTCGGAACCACCCCCCCCTGGCACCCAGAGCCCTGAGGTGCCCCCCGGGGGGGCCCCTGATGCCCCCCCAGGGCCGGCAGAGGGCTGAGGTGGGTGGTGGGGGGAGCCCCCCCACATTTTGGGGTGCTGTGTTCAATAAAGGTTTGGGAACAGCTCTGGGGCTGTGTCTGTTTGGGGGGGGCACTGTGGATCCCCCCATGGGTGGGGGTACCCCCTCTCTGGCCCCCCCTGAACCCCCCCCGCCTTGGGACTCCCCCAAGACCCCTATGGGACGCCCCCTGGAACACCCTATGGGACCCCCTTCCTTGGGGACCCCCTATGGGACCACCCCCGGACACCCTCGAGGACCCCCTCCCACCTTGGGACCCCCCAATACCCCTGGGATCCCCTATGGGACCCCATCTCCTTGGGACCCCTCGGATACCCCCAGGACCCCCTGGGACCCCCAGGACCCACCCCCCTTCGGACCCCCAAGATCCGTATGGGGACCCCCAATGGGACCCCCCCCAGGACCCCCCTGAGCCCTCCAATAGGACCCCCAGCACCACCCCCCCTTGGGACCCCTCAGGGCCTCTATGGGACCCCCCCAGAACACCCTATGGACCCCCTTCCCTTGGGGACCCCCTGATACCCCCTGGGATCCCCTATCGGACCCCGTCTCCTTGGGACCCCTTGGACACCCCCAGGACCCCCCTGAGACCCCCAGTGGGACCCCCAGGACCTCCCTGAGCCCCCCCAATGGGACCACCCTATGGGACCCCCTCCCCTTGGGGACCCCCTGGGATCCCCTATGGGACCCCATCTCCTTGGGACCCCTCGGATACCCCCAGGACCCCCCTGAGCCCCCCAATGGGACCCCCAGCTCCCACCCCCCTTGGGACCCCTATGGGACACCCCCCCCAGAACACCCTATGGGACCCCTTCCCTTGGGGACCCACCCATGGGACCCCCTCAGGATCCCCTATGGGACCCCCATCTCCTTGGGACCCCTCAGACACCCCCAGGACCCCCCTGAGCCCCTCAATGGGACCCCCAGCACCCACCCCCCTTGGCACCCCCCAAGACCCCTATGGGACCCCCCCCCCGGGCACCCCGATGCACTCGGGGCATCCCGCAGGGGGCGGGGCCCCAGCCCGATGCTGGGTGGGCGTGGCCTGGGTGGCAGGAGGGCGTGGCTTCAGCGCCGGAGGGGCGGGGCTTGTGTAAGGGCTGAGCTCCGAGCGCGGACCCGGGCGGGGCTTCACTTCCGGGGGCGGGGATTCACTTCCGGGGGGCGGGGCCTGAGCGGCGGCCCCGCGCTCTGCGTGCGGACGTGGGCGGGGCTTCGGCCCCTCGTGGGCGGGGCTTGCGGCGGCTCCCACAGCACGGTCCCAAAGGGGGCGTGGCCTCAGGGGCGGCGAGGGGGCGTGGCCTCGCGTGACTCAGCGCGTTGCCATGGCAGCGGCGGCGGGCGGGGCACTTCCGGCGGGCGGCGCGGCCCTTCCGGCGGGACGATGGCGGCGGCCCCGGGGGCGGCGGAGGGCCCCGCGGGCCCTCCCGGTGCAGCCGCCGGAGCTCAAGAACCAATTCCGCACCCGCGAGGGCTCCTACCGCCTGCTGGGCCCCGAGCCCCGGCCCCGCGCAGGCCCCGCCGCCGCCGCCCCCGGGCCTTCCCCGCCCGCCGCCGGCCCGGGCCCCGCCGCCGCCCGCCGCCCCCAGCCCGGCCGCGCTGCCGCCGGTGCGGTTGTCCATGGTACGGCTGACGCTGCCGCCCGCCGAGGAACCGGGGGGCCCGGCCGAACGCAGCCGGGTCTGCTTCAACCTGGGCCGAGAGCTCTACTTCTACGGCGGGGCCGGTACCGGGGGTCGCGGCAGCCGCCGGGTAACGGGGGGACGGGGGAGGGGGGGGAGGGGCTGGGGACAGTGGGGCTGGTGGGGGGACAGCGACACTGGGGCTGTTATCGGGGTCAGAGGGTCGGTACCGGGGGGCTGGGGGTACCGGGGCCGGTAACGATGTCCCCAGGAGCCGTCTGCTAATGGGGGATGGTGACATTAGGGACAGTGATGACATCCCTAGGCCCCCCAGGAATGGGGACGGTGACACCGGGGACAGTAACGGTGTCCCCAGACCCGCCAGGAGCCCCCCCAGGAATGGTGACGGTGACACTGGAGACAGTAACAGTGTCCCCCAGGCCCACCATGAACGGTGGCAGTGACACTGGGAACGATAACGGTGTCCCCAGGCCCCCCAGGAGCCCCCCTAGGAACGGTGACAATGTCACCGGTGCCCGGTAACGGTGTCCCCAGCCCCCCCCAGGAGCGGTGGTGGTGACACTGGGGCTGGTAACGATGTCCCCAGACGCCCCAGGAGCCATCTGCTAACGGGGACAGTGACATTAGGGACAGTGATGACATCCCTAGGCCCCCCCCAGGAATGGGGACGATGGCACCAGGGCCGGTAATGGTGTCCCCAGACCCCCCAGGAGCCCCCCCAGGAATGGTGATGGTGACACTGGGGACAGTAACGGTTGTCCCCAGGAGTGGGGACGGTGACATTAGGGACAGTAACAGTGTCCGCAGGCCCTCCATGAACAGTGGCAGTGACACTGGGGATGATAACGGTGTCCCCAGGAGCCCCCCCAGGAACGGTGCCAGTGTCACTGGTGCCAGTAACAGTGTCCCCAGCCCCCCCCAGGAATGGGGACAGTGACACCGGGGACAGTAATGGTGTCCCCAGGAATGGTGATGGTGACACTGGGGACAGTAACAGTGTCCCCAGGCCCCCCATGAACGGTGGCAGTGACACTGGGACGATAACGGTGTCCCCAGGAGCCCCCCCAGGAACGGTGCCAGTGACACTGGTGCCAGTAACGGTGTCCCCAGCCCCCCAGGAATGGGGACAGTGACACCGGGGACAGTAATGTGTCCCCAGGAATGGTGATGGTGACACTGGGGACAGTAACAGTGTCCCCAGGCCCCCCATGAGCGGTGGCAGTGACACTGGGGATGATAACGGTGTCCCCAGCCCCCCCAGGAGCGGTGGCGGTGACACTGGGGCTGGTAACGATGTCCCCAGACGCCCCAGGAATGGGGACGCTGACACTGGGGACAGTAAGTGTCCCCAGGTCCCCCAGGAGCCGTCTGCTAACGGAGGGCAGTGACACCGGGGACAGTAACGATGTCCCCAGGCCCCCCAGGAATGGGGACGGTGACACTGGGGACAGTAACAGTGTCCCCAGGCCCCCCCATGAGCGGTGGCAGTGACACTGGGGATGATAACGGTGTCCCCAGCCCCCCCCCAGGAGCAGTGGCAGTGACACCGGTGCCAGTAACGGTGTCCCCAGCCCCCCCAGGAGCAGTGACAGTGACACTGGGGATGATAACGGTGTCCCCAGCCCCCCCAGGAGCGGTGGCAGTGACACTGGTGCTGGTAACGGTGTCCCCAACCCCCCCAGGAATGGGGACAGTGACACTGGGGACAGTAATGGTGTCCCCAGGAATGGTGATGGTGACACTGGGGACAGTAAACAGTGTCCCCAGGCCCCCCATGAATGGTGGCAGTGACACTGGGGACGATAACGGTGTCCCCAGGAGCCCCCCCAGGAACGGTGACAGTGTCACCGGTGCCAGTAACGGTGTCCCCAGCCCCCCCAGGAGCAGTGGCAGTGACACTGGTGCCAATAACGGTGTCCCCAGCCCCCCCCCCAGGAGCGGTGCCGGTGCCAGCGGGTCCGGTGCCACCCCGCTGTCCCCCGCTGTCCCCTGCCGCAGTCCCTGGACCTGCAGAAGCCGATCGACAAGCGCATCTACAAGGGGCCGCAGCCCACCTGCCACGACTTCAACCAGTTCACCGCTGGGCCCAGTTCCATCGCCTTACTGGTGGGCTTCTCCGCCGGGCAGGTCCAGTGCCTCGACCTCGTTAAGAAGGACACCGGCAAGCTCTTTAACGAGGAGGTGAGGCCACCCCCGCGCCTTGGGGACACCCGTGTCACCACCCGTGGGGACATGGTGCTGGGCAGGGGGAGGGGGGGGGTGGCATTGTGGGGGGGGGGTCCCCAAATGTCCCCCGTTCACGTCCCCAAATGTTTGGGGTTTGCTCTCGGTGCCACCTTGGGGTGGGGTGGTGACAGGGATTTGTGTCCCCAAATGCCCTGATTTTTGTCCCCAAACCCCCCTTTTTGTGACTCTGCCCTCACTGCCACCCTGGGCTGCGCCATGACACAGGTTTGGGTCCCCAAATACCCCAATTTATGTCCCCAAATCCCCTTTTTTGTGACTCTGCCCTCGCTGCCACCTTGGGTGGGGTGGTGACACAGATTTGAGTCCCCAAACCCCCCTTTTTTGGCTCTGCCCTCACTGCCACCTCGGGTGAGGTGGTGACTCAGTTTTGTGTCCCCAAACCCCACTTTTTTGTGGCTTTGCCCTCACTGCCACCCTGAGGCTGCACCATGACAGATTTCAGTCCCCAAATGCCCCAATTTGTCCCAAATGCCCTTTTTTTTTGGCTCTGCCTTTGCTGCCACCTCGGGGTGGGGCTAGGTGACACAGATTCAGGTCCCCAAATGCCCTGATTTGTGTCCCTAAATCCCTTTTTTGTGACTCTGCCCGCAGTGCCACCTCGGGTGGTGGGTGGTGACACAGATTTGTGTCCCCAAACCCCTTTTTCTTGCGATTACTGCCCTCGGTGCCACCTGGGGCTTCACCACGACAGATTTCAGTCCCCAAACCCCCCAATTTATGTCCCAAACCCCTTTTTTGTGACTCTGCCCTCAGTGCCACCTTGGGGTGGGGCAGTGACAGGGATTTGAGTCCCCAAATACCCCAGTTTGTGTCCCAAAATCCCCTTTTTTGTGGCTTTGCCCTCAGTGCCACCTCGGGGTGAGGTGGTGACACAGATTTGTGTCCCAAATGCCCCGATTTATGTCCCCAAACCCTTTTTCTTGCGATTACTGCCCTCACTGCCACCCTGGGCTTCACCACGACAGATTCAATCCCCAAACCCCAATTTATGTCCCAAACCCCTTTTTCTTGCGATTACTGCCCTCACTGCCACCCTGGGGCTTCACCACGACAGATTTCAATCCCCAAACACCCCAATTTATGTCCCCAAACCCCTTTTTTTCCCAACTCTACCCTCACCCCCCACCCCCCTCACCCCCTTATCCCCCCTCTCCCCCCCCCCAGCGCCTCATCGACAAAACCAAGGTGACCTCCATCAAGTGGCTCCCCCACCGCGACCCGCCTCTTCCTGGCGTCCCACGCCAGCGGCCACCTCTACCTCTACGACTCCCAACACCCGTTGCGGCGGGGGCCCCCCCCAGTACAACCTGGTGACCAAAGGTCACGGTTTCAGCGTTTTCGCCCCAAAAACCAAAACCCCCCGGAACCCCCTCTTGAAGTGGGCGGTGGGCGAGGGGCGGTGAACGAGTTCGCCTTCTCGCCCGACGGGCGCTGGCTGGCGTGCGCGAGCCAGGACGGCTGCCTGCGCGTCTTCCACTTCGCCGCCAGGCTGCTGCGGGGGGTCATGAAGAGTTATTTCGGGGGGCTGCTCTGCGTCTGCTGGAGCCCCGACGGCAGATACGTGGTGACGGGGGGGGGAGGACGATTTGGTGACCGTTTGGTCCTTCGCCGAAGGGAGGGTGGTGGCGAGGGGACGCGGGCACAAGTCGTGGGTGAACGCCGTGGCGTTCGATCCGTTCGGCCCCGCCACCGCGCCGCCGCCGTCACCCCCCCCAAGTGAGGGTGAGGATGGACCCCCCCACCCTGTCACACAGCACCCCCCCCGCTGTCACCTACCGCTTCGGCTCGGCGGGGCAGGACACCCAGTTCTGCCTTTGGGACCTCACCGAGGACGTCCTTCACCCGCGCCCCCCGCGTCCCCGGCGTCCCCTCGACCCCCCCCCGGGGTTACCCCGATCCCTTTCGCGCTCCAACAGCCTCCCCCAACCCGCGGGGAGGGGGGGGGGGACACCCCCAAACGTCCCCCCCCGTGACGCATCCCCCCTGAGAAGGAGCACAAGAGGTACCACAGCTTGGGGAGCATCAACCGGAGCGCGGAGAAGTCGGGGTGCGCCCCCCCCGCCGGGGTGCCGGTGGTGCCGCCGCCCCCCCCCCGGGGTGCCGGTGCCGCCCCCCCCCCGGGGTGCCGGTGCTGGGCACGGCGCTGTGCCCCCGCCTGCACGAGGTGCCGCTGCTGGAGCCCCTCGTGTGCAAGAAAATCGCCCACGAGCGCCTCACGGTGCTGCTCTTCCTGGAGGACTGCATCCTCACCGCCTGCCAGGGGGGGCTGCTCTGCGCCTGGCAGCGACCCCCCCGGGCCGTGAGTGGGGGGGGGCGGTGGGGGGGTGGGGGGGGGGAAGTCAGAGAGGCGGGGGGGGTGGGGGTATGAGGATGAGGGGGGGTGAGAGTGGGGGGGGTGGGGGGGGCAGAAGGGGGGGTGAGAGGTGGGGCTGGGGGGTGAGTGGGGTGGGGGGGCGAGAGTGGGTAGGGTGGAGGGGGGGGGGAGGGGGGAGGGGGATGTGGGGGGGTCAGAGAGGGGATGGGGGGTGTGAGTGGGATGGGGGGGGTCGGGGGGGGTGAGAGTGGGGCAGGAGGGCAGAGAGGGGGGTGAGAGTGGGGGGGGGGTGGGGGGGGGCAGGAGGGGGGGTGGGGGTGAGTGGGGGTGGGGGGCTGAGAGTGGGGGGGTGGGAGTGAGGGGGGGGGGTGGGGGG